>AYJT01051346.1:0-10525 GCA_001278415.1 Ocimum tenuiflorum | reverse complement strand
ATACATCTCAACGTGATCCAATCAATACGTCACACGTATCAGTGTATCAAACCTCCTAGATAAGCTATTTCTCGAATATATTGCAGCCTGGACCGATGACTCATTCTCAAGTTGTCTCACCTGTGATTACTGTTTATATCTCATTTACGGTTACTGATCATGCAATCTACTGTGATCTCCTGCACGCTACATGATCCACCCATGTTATTCGAGATAAAGGGACTAGTTGTTATATGAAACGCATAGTAATAGTTAATTTTGTATACAAATTAAATAATGTTAGCTTTTCGTATAACAAAATCCAACAATCTCCACTTACAATTGTTTTGCAACTCAAAATTCATCTCAGTCCAATTTGCTAGAGCCTTCAAGTCTGCGGCGCAGCTACTTGAAGGAGGAGGTTCGTTTCAACTTTGGCGACGATACGCCAGACCGAGAGCACTACCGGGACGCAATTCGTCTTGCGAGCTAAGGACTTTCCTCGACTCGATCCAGCTTTTCTTTAATGTTTTCCTTTCTGGTTTCATTATATTTTTTTCTACTTCGTTTATGTTGTAACCTATTTTACAGGTCTTATACTGATTTTTCAACAATCGCAAGACGAATTAAGTACCATAATCATGGAAGACAACAACCATAATATTGTCTGTTCCAACAACAACGACAACAACGGCAGTAACAACAAAAACAAAGTCGCATTCACCAATCCGATGTTGGACCCCAGTGTTGTTCAATGGTGATGCACCAACAATTCCTTGCTGAGAAGCCGGCCAAGTTTTCTGGATCAACTTCAAAACTTGACAGCAAAAGATGTTGTTTTATCTCACCATACTCGGGTTGGCATTTCCTCCTGGAAGAGAAGCCGGTGTTGGATGTCAACGAGACCGACTTCACTAAAAGGACTGTGTTTGACCAATGGTCTTACAGCGATTTTTTATGTAAAAACTATAAGGGAATTGTGGGAACTATTAGAGAAAATTACAATACGGAGGACGTTTGTACTGAAAAGTACGCGGTGACGCAGTATCTATCATTCTGAATGATAGATGGTCGTTCGGTGCTGGAACAAGTACAAGAGTTCCAACTCATTATGTACAATGTTCATGCCGAAGGCATGCTCCTTCCTGACACTTTAAATGTTGCGGCAGTAATTGAAAAATTGCCACAGTCATGGAAAGAGTTCAAGAACTATCTTAAGCACAAGAAAAAAAGCTAACTTGTAGGAGCGTGCTGAACCGTCCAATAAGTGCAAGTATGGCCAAAAGGACAAAGGAAAAATGACCTATCAAGGCACCCAAGTTCAACGGCGACTGCTACAATTGTTGCTAGTCAAGACACAAACCAAGTGAATGTAAGAAGCCCAAAAAAAAGGGTAAAGGAAAACAAAGTGCATATGTCGTCCAAACAAATAATGATTTTCGAAGTCCTCCACGTGAACAATCCAAGGGAGTGGTTCGTGGATACAGGTGCAACATGTCACATGATTTCCGACAAGGGCACTTTCTCCACCTACAAGGTGGTTGAAGGAAGAAAGTCGCACATGGGGAATCAAGCTTCCTCCAATGTGTTTGGTGTGGGCAACGTGGTGCTGAAGCTCACAAGTGGCAAGGAGTAGACCTTGAAGGATGTTCTACATGTCCCAGACATCGATAAAAATTTATTTGACTCTTTACTTGTAAACCATGGGTTTAAGTTAGGGTTTGAGTCTGAAAAAATTGTACTTAGCAAGTTTGGAAAGTTCCTTGGTCGAGGCTATCTCGCAAATGGGCTTTTTAAAATGAATATATGGCTGTGCATCACCTAGACGCAAACAAAGTTGAGAATAAGAATAATGCATCTACTTCTTCTTATTTTGTTGAGTGTTCTAATTTATGGCATATGCGTTCGAGACATGTAATGTGAATGCTATAAAATGTTTGGTAGATCTAAACTTGATCACGGAATGAAATAGATACAAAAGATAAATGTGAAGTTTTTGTTGAAGCAAAAATGGCCAAGTTAACTTTTCATTCGGAAGGAGCAGTAAATCTCTAGAACCAACTCAAATTGATGTATATAATTTAAAATATGTGCAAACATATAGGCTTTAAGAATTTTAAGAATGAGGTTGAAAATCAACTAAGTAGTCGAATCAAGACGGTTTGAAGTGATAGAGGAGGAGAATATGTTGCTCTGTTTGAATAGTTATGTGTTTCTTCAAGCATAATTCATCAAACAATAGCACCTTATTAATCTCAATCCAATGGTGTTGCGGAACGTAAGAACCGAACACTAAAAGAGATGATGAATGCTTTGTTAATTAGTTTGGGATTACCCCAGAACATGTGGGGGAAAGCCCTTCTAGAGGTTAACTATATTCTGAACAAGATTCCACGTAAGGACGTAGGTCTTCCTAAAAATACCTCAAAGTGTGGGAGTGTTTTGCTAAAGTTGAAGTGTCTCTTCCTAAACAAATTACAATTGGACCTAAAACAGTTGATTGTATCTTCATAAGATATGCACTTAACAGTAATGCTTATCATTTCCTAGTTCACAAATAAAAAATTCCCAATATACGTGAAGGACCAATGATAGAGTCAAAGAATGCGATACTCTTTAAGAACATCTATCCTTGTAAAAGCAAGAAAGATGAAGCCCGAGTGTCTAACAAGAGAACTCGGGATGAGACTACTAGTTCTGACCTTGTTGATAAAGAACCGAGACGTAGTCAGAGGGTTAAGATTGCAAAGACCTTTGGTTCGGATCTCATCATTTTGTTGCTAGATAACAAACCGATGACTATAAAACAAACCCTATCGAGGCCCGATCGGGCGATTTGGCTAGAAGCCATAAAAAGTGAAAGAGAATTCATTTTACAAAATGGAACTTGGATTCTAGTTGATCTCCCAAAAGGTTGTAAACCTTTAGGATGCACATGGATCCTTAAAAAGAAGTATAAAGTCGATGGAACCATTGACAAGTACAAAGCTCATTTGGTTCTCAAGGGTTATAAGTAGAAAGAGGCAGAGAATTTCTTCGATACCTACTCACCTGTAACCAGAATTACTTCCATTCGGGTGCTTCTCGCGATTGTTATTTTGCACAACCTGGAGATTTATCAAATGGATGTTAAGACTGCATTCTTGAATAGTGATTTAAAATAACATATTTATATGGAACAACCTGAAGGGTTTGTTGTTGCTGGCCAAGAGAATAAAGTGTGCAAGCTGGCTAAATCCTTATATCGTCTTCTGAAAGGGCCGAAGCAGTGGCACTTGAAATTTGACAAAGTAATGTTGTCAAATGGGTTCAAGTACAATGAATGCAACAAGTGAGTTTACTATAAGGCTAACTCTAATGGGTTTTTTATAGTTTGCCTTTATGTAGATGATATGGGAAGTAATCGACAAATCATCGTGGACAAGAAATGCATGTTGGAAAGAAACTTCGACAAGAAAAATATCGATCCTGCTGACGTGATCCCTGGGATGAAGATCATCAGGAAACCCAGCAACATTGCTTTATCATAATCTCATTATGTTAAGAAAGTGCTAAGAAAGTTTAATGCTTCGGATTACTCTCCAGCAAAGATGTCGTTGGAGCTTGATGTTCACATGAGCAAGAACAGGGGTGACCCTGTAGCTGAAGAAGACTATGCAAAGGTAATGGGCAATCTAATGTATCTGACAAACTGCACTCATCCTGATCTTGCATGTGCAGTGAACAAGTTAAGCAGGTTTACAAGTAATCCGAGTATAGAGCATTGGAAAGCTCTAGTTAGGGTTCTGAGGTACTTGAAGTACACTCTTAACCTAGGACTATGCTATAACAAATATCCACTTGTACTTGAAAGGTACAGTGATACGAATTGGATATCAGATTCTAGTGACTCGTATTCCACGAATAGTTACGTGTTCTCTATAACAGGGGTTGCTATGTCATGGAAGTCAACCAAGCAGATGTGTATAGCCCGATCCATCATGGAATCAAAGTTTATCACTCTAGATAAAGGTGGTGAAGAAGCTAAGTGGCTTCGTAATTTTCTAAAGGATATTCCATGTCAGAAAAAGCTTGTGCCACCATTGATGATTTAGTGTGACAACCAAGCTGCTATTGGCTGAGCACAGAGTAACATGTACAATGGATAGTCGAGACATATCTATCGTTGACATAAAACTGTTCGATAGTTGATCTCAAATGGGGTTATTTTTATTGATTGTGTGAGGCCAATAGACAACTTCGTGGATCCGCTCACCAAAGGGTTAAATAGAGATCAATGAACAAATTGCTAGAGTGTATAGGGTTAAAATTCAAAATCTAAGAATGATCATAATGGACATCCAACAATAATGAGTGGAAATTGTTGAGGTTTGTTTTTTATCAGAGATCAAATTGAGGCCCTAGGCTCGGTTGTAATCGGACAACGCAACTTCTAAGAAGGTTTATAGTCCCCCGGAATGGACTGGCTAATATTTTATACATCGAAAGGGAAAAATTACAAGGATTTCGACAATCGGAGTCAGAAGGTTACAATTTATGTGCTCTTTGATACAAGGCGTAAATGCTACAATACAAAATAGAAGTGTTGAATGTCTGACTCTTGTTGACTAGTCACCTATTTATACAGTAAGTATAGGACGAATCTAAATATTCCTTAAGCTAAGGACTAGATCAAAAATAGTTGGAAGCAAATCTGGGGTGCCATACTGACTCAGCGAGGGAATCATTATGGATCCTTCCTGTACGTACGTAAGCGTGTGAATGACATCGTGTAGATTTTTTTAGAGAGCTCGAGAGTTCTAGGACGACAAGTCTCGAAGACTTGGTCTGTTCGATGGTCTTTATCCTAGCCCTGCTCGTGGGTCTCAAGCTCTTTTTGGGATCGATGACTGGTGCTTGAAGCTTCTCTCTCTGTCTTATTTTAACCAGCAGTTTCAGAAACAATGGGCAGTCGATGTCCCAATTCGATAGTCTTGAGATTTTGACTAGGATCAAGTCGATTGATTCGCAGAGACTAGGATACGAAAGAGTATTGTTAGTCAAAATCTGAGGAAAATTTTATACCTGTTTCTCATTGTGTGGTGATTGTTATGTTTGTGGTTTGAATGAGTTTCTTGTTCAACACGTAACAACGTGGTATAGATATATTTGGAAAGTTGGACGATTATACCTCATTCGAGGTCCTTTTTTTGAGTTTGAGATCTGAAATCAGAACACGATGGTAGAATATTTATTCTTTAAAGCTTTAATTTATCCTCTAAAGTTAGAGAGGCTTCAAAAGGTTGTTGGAAAGTTTAAATTCTGAGGGGACCTATTCCCATCTGAGAGAGGTTTATTCTCTGGGCGTATTCGTACCCAGCCAGAGAGGCCGTAAGGGCTGTTGGAAGTTTATTCTCGTTGGGTATTCGAAACGTTGCGCTCCCTCAGAGTTTTATTAAGGATTTTTATCATTCAACCCATGATTACGTGGTTAAAAATCTTGCGGCATCGTGTGCATCACGGACGAGGGGTCCATAGTGCGACATCGCTCTGGTTTTTGAACAAAAAATGAAATTTGTTAGGCCTAAGGGGCAATATGATAGCGAAGATTGCGAGTTTTGGCTCGGTCGAAGGACCATGGGCCGGCTCGAGTGTTGTCAGGGCAACAACCTCAAGTATGCAGATCATAGTACCAAGCTGCGACTGAAGTAATAAATAATTTAGTGGATCATAGTCGGAAGCTATGTCCGAAATAAATGTTCGAAAGTGAGGCATGGGCATCCAGCCATTACTAAAAATGTCGTACGGGAAATAGCTTTGAAACAAGAATTCCATAAATAAAATAGAAATCCATCGATGATCGTGAATGGAGATTTTTGTTGAGATTGTTTTATAAGTTGAGTAAGAAATCCGCTCGAACGTTTAATATATCATCGAGGGGAACGCAATATAGGCGACTGTAAATAGTCGAGTATAAATAATCGTGCACAAATAGCCAAGTGCTCGAGATAAAGCGGCTTATCTCGTGCAACCCTGAGTATAAGATATTGGCTCAAAGAATTCTGAATTCCAAGAATCCATAATAAAACTTGGGCAGGGGGGCTGCCCCAAGTATATATTCACTGTAGTTATCGGCCAAGGACCATCGAGCACAGATGGCGGTCGCGCATTACATATCCCCGAGTATTGAGCTACATTTAAAAAACCAAATATCCTCGAAAGGATGACACAGTCCTGAGTATGGCAAGTTCATATTTTGATTTTAAAGGATAACTATGGAAATACATCGAGGATAATATCTCGAGTGACTTACCAGTCAAAACGGTGTTGTTTGGTTGGCGTCTGGTTGGAATTCTAGGTGTGAATATAGAGCGTCGTAAACCCTAGTTTTAATCACTTTTCACAATACGAATTTTGAAATTTGTCTGCATTTTCTGTCTCTAGAGCATTTCTCATTGCAGCCACTGCGACTTAGATTCCGATTAGTGTCCCCTTTCTCATCTTATTTTCTAAAATTTTTCTTAGTTTTCTTCCAGAAAGTGGTGATTAGGGGCGCTCTTCTTAGCGAAACATTGAAGGTGATCGAGAGGTCTCTTCGAAAGAAATTTAGGGATTGTGGGATAGATGATAGTGAGATATCTTACCAAATTCCTTCCACTTTCGATAGATGTCACAGCCCTCTGTCAAGTTACACACCCTTTCCAACCTACCTCCTTAGACATGGCATTAGGCTCCCTCTCCACCCTTTATTGTTCAACTCCTCAACCACTACCACTTCGCTCTGATGCAGCTTGCACCAGTAGGGTGGATGCACGCTCATTCCCTCCTTGTAATTTTTTACTACGCCGAGTTAGGCGTCCCCTTTGTCAACGAGTGGTGCAAGGTCGACGCCATCACATCAAGTTAAAGAAGGTCAAGGGTCAAGTCGCAGAGCTCGAGAAGAAATGTACCAAGCTCAAGGATAGGCTTCGAGTGTTCGAGGATGCCTTCGAGGAGGCTCGTTGAGGGGTCGACCTTGACATCTACTCCATCCTCTTGGGGCCGACGAGGATGAAAGTCTGCGAGGCTCTTGCTAAGCTGACTGAAGACACCATCTACAACAAGATTTTGGATCTTGACCCCGGTTACGATGTTAAGATGATCAAGAAAGCCCTGGCTGAGGACGCTGCAAAAGAGGGTGTTGAGCAGGAAGGGGTCGGCCTGGACTTGAACGCTGACTAGCTAACCGACCATACTGCAGCCCCTGACTAAAAGCCAGAGACTGTCGAGCCGATGACTAAGGACCCTCAAGGCTTGCTCTCTTCCGCACAGACTTAGTAGATTTTTGTAATATTTGAATGCTTAAAAAATATGTGTTGTATGATGATACTCTGATCTCTCCACCTCCTTTCTTTTTATTTAAAAATGTTAATGAATGCTTTTTGTTTCCAAATGCTTGATTGATAATTGTTTTATTTTATTGCTTCTTTTATGCCTTTACTTGTTAAATACGCATGACTAATATAGTATTAAGTTAAGAGTGTACCAGCTTGTTGGTCGTACTAACTGGGTCTCATTGTGTGTCGTTGTTATTCTCATTGTTCGATGTCTTCGAGCTCTTTATTATTGAGTTGTTTTGTCCCTGGGTATCACCACTCCCCTATACAAAAAGAATTCAACAAAAACAAATAACGATTAAACCGAGAACATGAGTAATCACAAAAATGAATTTATAATAAATTTTTAAATCGATCAAGTACAAAAGTGCACAGACATTAAAACTGATATTTTTTCAACTATTTCACATTGCACGAATAAAGAACTCAAACTCCCTTTAGGGTAGAGAGAATATATGCACCGCTGCCGATAACTTGTTCCATATGGTACGGGCCTTCCCATGTTGCCCCTAGCTTGCCTGTGTTTGCCTATTGAGTACTCGGGAAAACTCGATGTAATATCCAGTCTCCTATTTAGAATGAACTCGAGCGCACCGACTTGTCAACCTAGCTTGACACTTGTCTTTGTCGCATGGCAATCCTCTGCAACGCTTTCTCTCACCACTCATGCAACAGGTCGAGGTTTAACATCATCCATTGCTTGTTGGACTTGTATCAAATGATTCTACTCAATGACTCCTTTTAGAGACTTCATAAAGCGCGACGGCCTCAACTCTGTAGCCTAAGGCAAAGGGCAATTTACCTGTGGCTGCCCGGTAAAAGGTGCGATATGCCCATAATGCTTCCAGCAACTCTTCCACCCATTTAGACTTATGCTCATCAGGCTTCCTCTTCAAAATCCCGATGATTGTCTTGCTGGTTGATTCTGCTAAACCATTAGCTTCACGATATCGAGGAATTGAGAAAGTCAGACAAATACCCCAGTCGTCACAGAAGTCTTGGAATTTCTGGCTGATGAACTGAGAACCATTGTCAGTGTGGATCTCTCGAGGTACACCGAATCAGCATAGAGCGTTCTTCCACAAGAAACTAATGACTTCAGTATCTTTGATATGATACATAGCTTCTGCCTCTGCCCGTTTGGTGAAATAATTAGTGACAAGAATGGTGTATTCTTTCCGCCCCGCTCTTCGAAATAATTCTCCTACGATATCCATTCCCCATCGCGCAAAAGACCATTGGGGAAAACTTGGGCGGCTCTTAACGACCACTGCTCATCCCTTCCAACCTCTAACATTTATCACAACTTCTCCAAAACTTTTCTGAATCTTCTTTCAACGTGGGGCAATAGAACCCCACCGAATGTGCTCAATGCATAAGACTTTGACCACTCGAGTGATTGCCGCAAGCTCCACTATGCAGAACATCAAGCCCTTGCGCTTGACTGATACATTTAAGTAGTGGTCCATGGAAGAGCTTGTTGTACAATTAATCATTCACTATGGCAAAACAGTTGGCTTTCCTTTCAAGCTTGAGGGCTGCTATCTTGTCATCCGGGATGACTGCCTCCTTCAGATATCTCAGCATCTCTGTTCTCCAATCATTCATGTCCTCAGCTACCAAGGCTGTTTTGCACTGGAGATTATCTTATATCATGGTCGGTCACTACACGACCAGCAATGGGATGACCCTGCTCTCCTTGGTGATGGCATCGACTGCAAGGTTGGCAAGAGCATCTGCATTTAACACCTGGGACATGTAACACCTGGTATTTATTTCCATTAAATTAAAATTATTATAATAATAATTGGTCCATAATGAACGATTAATTAGTTCGTGATTAACATGCTTAAATTGCTTATATTATGATTTAAAATGATAAATTATAATGAGAGAATTCCAGAAGTGGTTTCGGAATTTCAATCCCACATCCGTAGCAAAAAGATGTTGCAGTTGTAAGTTTTATCGTTATTTATGATGTCATAAAACAAAGTAGTCGAGCATGACCTGAGAGGACAAAAGATACTAATTTATCTATCTATAATTTATTTTGTTATGATAGCTCGATCAGTATTAAAATCAGATAATCGAAATGTCGTGTATTTGGGTCAGAGATAGTAAAGCAACTCGCTTGTATCATCAATTTTGTCCTCATCCTCCACTCCCCTCCTATAAATAAAGAAGCACCCCTCTTTGTTCCTCACCCTCCAAAAACATAGTGAAGCTTTTGTGAATTCATTTCTCAACCCACACTTAGAAGATTTCACGAGCCAAACATTGTCGATGCAGCGAATCAGAGGGGGAAGAGTGACGGGAGTGCTAGCCATCATCTCAAATAGCAATATAGCATTTCCAAGTTGAAAACCCAGCCCAACACTTATTCTCTTTCTTGAAAATCATGGTCTTTTCTTGTTAAAAATCTGTAATGACGTTTATTTATCCATGCTAATATCATTTCCAAGCATTTTGTTCAATCATATGATGATTTGACCCATTAATCCCAAAACCCTAGTTTTTCATACCTTTTGTTTGATGCCTTGGGATGATTATATGTTGGTTTTGACCATTTAGAACCCTTAGTTTGAATATTTGGAACCTATTGATGCCTTCATTACGAGATTCGAACCATAAATGCGAAAATCGCAAAAATTCCCTTGAGTTTTCTGGGCACCAAGAACACGCCCAGAATACTTGAAGATCGACCATTGGTCCCCACGACCCGAACCTCTGGTCGACCCTCGAATTACTCAATCTGAACACACCTTGGTCCCCTCGACCCAAACCTCTGGTCAACCCTCGAATTACTCGACCAGCATATCTTGATCACCTTGATCCGAACATTGATCGACCCTTGAATTACTCTACCAGAACACCTTGATCCCCTCAATCTAAACCTCGATCGACCCTCATTTACTCGACCAAAACACCTTGATCACCTCAACCCTAACCTCAATCAATCCTACATTTTTTACACTGATCTACTCGATCAACCCTTAATGGGCCCGATCAAGACCTTTTTGATCTCATCGACCCAAGCCTCGAATAGATCCCATGTTCTTAACCCCGATCGACTCGAACAACCATTTGATTGACCCAATCGATGCCTAAAATTTTGATCCCTCGATCACCCACCTCAATCCATTTCTAATCCGATTTGAGACCCGATTGACCCAATAATATCCTGATCGACC
>AYJT01051268.1:0-10572 GCA_001278415.1 Ocimum tenuiflorum | reverse complement strand
CAAAATAAATGAAAGGTAGATGCAAAGCTTAATATTTAACTAGCAGAAACATGATTGAGGGAGGTATGTGAAAATACACCCTCGGGGTATCTAAATTCTTAACGCATCATTGCTCAATATCCTCATGACTCCACAAAACTCAACCAACATATTTAGAAAGATATGCAGGGCGTGAGTACAAAAGGACTTAGTGGACATGTCGCTGAAAACATACATCATATGTGAAAAGTCAGCACAAAACATGGAATCCCACCAGGTTTTATGCGTTGAAATCCACTCGTGTTCATCAAAACATTTTTCTTAGTTCAGCATTCAATTCATCAATGAGCTCATCACATTATCATTCATCACATCTATCACTCTGCATAAATAAAAGTGATCTTTCTAACAGGCCTCCTCACACAGTCACAGTGCTTCCACTATGTTAGGGTCAAATCTCAAACATAACGCTACCCATAGTGCACTAATCTTGCATACTCATCGGAAGACAAGCCCCAAATCGTAAATAAGTCACCAACACCCATTGGTCTCACCCTACCGATTTTCTCGGCTTGGGTGCACAGAGGGAACAAACTTATATTATGCAAAATAGTTAAGCGCTGATAATTCGAGTTCGCAAACAAATCATAGTTCAGAGATTTTCGCAGATAAAGGCAAGTTGAGTTATTTGGGTTGAGCATGATCGTTCGCGTTGCCGATAAGTCGTCACCTTGAAAAAGATCACTAAGTGAGGACTTCATTCGTTGTCTTATGATCGAAAATAACAATCATCAGCATTAATCTTGCCGATAAGTTTCGTGTTATTACATTGCCGTATAAATTTATAGTCGTTGGGTTGGAGCGGAGGCTGAGTTTCAAAATGTAAAATAACACGGTAAGAAGTTCAAGGTAACAAGGTACAGCTAGTTCTTCAATAAAGAGACTAAGTATATATTCTCATCTGGGTTTGAATGAGAATCAATGAGTGCCGGGATAAACTAGATTCGAATTTTAGTTGAAAGAAAGCATAAGGTAAATAAATATGATCTAGTATGGTGTACGGATGAAGGATAGAAGGTACGATCAGTTAGGGTAAGACACTAGATAGAACTAGTATTTGATTTAGATTTTAGAGTTACTCGCATTATCATAACAAATGTTTCAAACTTTGTACGATGGGTTAGTATGGAATAAACGGTAAGCTAACGAAGATGTATTATCGAACAATGAATCAAAAGGGAACAAAAATAATCTGGATCTGTAGTTATCAAGATAAACTAGATACGAACACAGTTTCAAAATGAGAACAGGGGTAGGGAAATATGATCACATCGAAATGCAAATTTGAGAGGTGATCGGGTTGATTAGGAAGTGATCGGGCCGATCGAGTATAATATTTTAGCTTCAAGTTGATTGGGGTCATTGATCGAGAAATCAAAGTTTGGGGATTGGATCGAGCCCATCGAAAACATGATCGGGTCGATCATGAAATAAAACTGAGATCGATCGAGGTTCGGATCAGTGGGATAAAAAATGGCATGATCGGGTCGATCGAGTTGATCGATTTTGAATTTTGGAGGCCAATCAAAAGTTGGATCGGGAGATCAAAATTTTAGGAGGATTGGGTCGATCATACTCTGATCGAGTCGATCATCAAGGCCGATTAGGCTTAGGATTGAGGCGTAAGGCTTTTCAGGGTAAATTCAAGTGTTTTTGATTGATCGGGTCGATCTTCAAGTTTCTGGGCGTGTTCTTGGTGTTCTTGATGGATCGAGTCAATCGGAGGGTTGATCGGCTCAATCTGAAACCCGATCGAGTCGATCAAGCTCTGATCGAGTTGATCATGTGCCTGGAAACCTCTCGGGAATTTTTGTGATTTTTGTGTTTTTTATTTAAATCTCGCAATGGAGGCATCAATTGGTTCCAAATCGACTAACTAAGAGTTCCAAGAGGTCAAATACAACATTGAATCATGTTTAAGGCATCAAAGCATGAGGGAGAAAATCTAGGGTTTTGGGTTTAAAGCTTCAAGTTAAGAAAGGATGGAATATTAAGCTTAGAAATGATATTATGATGAATAAACAAGCATCATAATATGATTCCTAACATGGGATCATCATGATTTTGAAATGTGAAGAATAATGGGTGTTTAGGGTTTCAACTTGAAAAGAGTATAAATCTGATTTGTGATTATGACTAGCACTCCCTCTCAAATTCCCCATTCAATTCCGATGTTCTCCGAAGATCGAGGTTCGATGAAATTTTCTAAGTGTAGGTTGAGTTTCAATTTTGCAAGAGCTTCGCACCAAAATGGGGGAGTGAAGAATGAAGAGGGAAGCCTTTTATTTATAGGAGAGGGAGGGAGAAGGACGTAATAGATGACACGAGTGCAAATGTTTTATGGTCTCCAACCAAATACGGGACGTTTCGATTATCCAATTTTTAATCCGGTCGAACAAGGTTTCTTATAATTAATTAGTGTTCAATAATTTATAATTTACTGACATCTCGGGTTTTACCTGTATTTTAGGTCATGACATCATCATTCGGCAATTTCCTGGGAAAACTTCAAATCGCAATCACTTTCAATGTACTCGTCCAATTTTAGATCCGGGACCACTTCTGGATCAGTCACAAGCATTCAGCTCCAAGGATACCACAGCATAATGACCTTGCGGAAAGAAGGAATTAGACCTTGAAGGAAGCTGTGCGATCAATATTATCTGAGGCAAAGATTAGTCAAAGCTACTAGGCTGAAGTAGTCAACACAGCTTGCTACAGTTAGAATCGCAACTCCCTCAATCTTCGACCGAACAAAACACCATATGAGGTGTACAAGGGTCGTAAGCCTTCACTAAGTCATCTTAGAGCTTTTGGTTGCCCATGTTATATCCATAACAATCGGAAGTCGAAGTTAAATACTTTTTCACCTAAAGGTGATAAGGGCATATTTCTTGGATATAAATACCCCTCTCACAAGACGTTTAGGGTGTTTAACAAGACAACCTTTCTTTTAGAAATAACATGCAATGCTATTTTTTATTGGTCTACTCTAGGGCGCAAGAATACTGTAGAACTGACTCTGAGCTGTCCAGAAACCAATAATGCTGAAGTTCAGTTGGGCAACACTCATGGTGTGCAACTGATTGAACCAGCTAGGCATAATTTTGGAACCCCAGTTTAGGATTTAGTTTCCTTAGTCGGAGTCCAAACGACTGAAGGTCTGTTATGCAGAGGTTCTCACTAAGACCTTAAAAGAAACTTGAATTCATGATCCAGCTGAAGGTGCAACTGAAGCAGGGGGAACCATAACTGAAGTTGGAGGCCCAGCTAAAGGAAGCACCGAAGCAGTTCATCCAGTTCTAGCTGAAGACATATTTGGTACCTTAGCTGAGGAGGGAATCACTGGAACCCCAGTTCTTGAAGAAAGAACTGTGACAGAGAGAAACTCTGGAACCCCAGTTCTCGAAGGAAGAACTATGACGGAGGGAACCACTGGAACCCCAGTTCTTGAAGTAAGAATAGTGATGGAGGGAACCACACTAAAACACCACTTCTGAAGGAAGAATTGTGACGGAGGAGTTGATTCCTGACAACTTGGTGGATGTCCCAGTTGCAGCTGTACCCATCAACACAGCTGAAAGACAAGCAATAGCTGTTGAAATTATCCAGCCCCCTTGATGGCTGAGAGACCATCCAGCTAAAGATATTCTGGATGACGCAGTTGATCCAGTCCACACAAGGTCTTCGGAAGCTTTCTGCACCTGCTTCCTATCTCAGATTGAACCTTCCAAGCTAGACAAAGCTCTTGCCTCTCTCGACTGGATCTCAACTATGCAAAAAGAATTAGCTGAACTCATTCGCAACAACGTTTGGCACTTGGTAGATCGCCCCATTCATCAAAAGGTGATCGATACCATGTGGGTTTTTAAGAACAAGCGCGATGAAAATAGCATAGTTATCTGCAACAATGCAAGACTGACAGCGAAATAAAATGCACAATACGAAGGCATCAACTTTTATGAGATTTTTGCCCTAGTTGTGAGACTTGAAGCAATAAGGCTATTCTTAGCCTATGCAGCTCATCATAACTTCATCGTATATCCAAATGGATGTGTAGAGGGCATTCCTGAATGGCTATATGTCAGATGATGTTTATGTAGAGCAGCCGCCTAGTTTTGAGCAATGAGACAAAGTTTACCGGCTGAGAAAAGCTATATAGGGATTGAAGCAAGCTCCTAGAGCTCAGTATGAAACTGTCTTAGTTTTTGCTAAAGAATGGGTTTTAAAAAGAGAAGATCGTCAGAACTCTCTCCGTATTGAAGATGATGACAATATGTTGCCAGTTTAGATATATGTGGACGACATCATCTACGGATCTAGAAACCCAGCTATGTGCGAGAAGTTTGCTCAACTGATGCAATGAAACTTCCAAATGAGTATGATGGGTAAAATGATCCAATTCTTAGGACTTCAAGTGAAGCAAATGCTAGAAGGGATCTTTATCCATCAGTAGAACTATAACCGGGAGCTGATCAAGAAATTTTGCCCGGGAAAAACCAAGACTCTCAGAATTCCAGGAGTGCAAGTGCCCAGCTGATACTTGATGAAAAAAGAGAACGAGTCAATCCCACAACTTACAGAGGAATCATCATGTCACTTCTGTACCTAACTGCCAGCCGACCCGACATCAGCTATGTGGTTCGAGTATGTGCTAGATTTCACGTCAACCCGAAGAAGTCTCACATGGATGCAGCTGTGCAGATTGTTTGATATTTGAAGGGAACTAAGACCCTAGGAATTTGGTATCCCAGGGATGATAGCCTAATGCTTAAAGGCGACTCGAATTCAGACTTTGGAGGATGCAGAATTGATTAGAAGAGTTTAAGTGGAACATGCCAATTCCTCAGTCACAAGTTGATTTCTTGATTTAACAAGACACAACATTTAGTCACCACCTCCACAATTGAAGCTGAATATATAGTTGCAGACAGTCGCTATGCTCAATTACTTTAGATCAAGCAACAACTGTGCAACTAGAAAGTATCAACTGAAGCTTTTCTTGTTCTCTACGACAACAACAGTGCAATAGCCATCACATAGAAGCCAATTCATTACTCGAGGACAAAGCACATTGACATCAGACATCAATTCATCCATGATCATGTAGAAAAGAAGGACGTGTCAATTACTTATGTGAAGACTGAGGACCAGCTTGCAGATTTATTCACAAAGCCTTTTCAGGAGTCCAGGTTCAAGGAGTTGTGTACACAGCTTGGCCTACTAGAACTAGACATGCTAGCAGAAGGAAAAGATTGAGGAAAACTTTCCAAGTATAAGACAGTTGAGTCCCAGCTCTCAGCTATGATCATTACAAATGGTGTCAGGCAACTGAGTCACAGCTCTTAGTGGCCAGCTATCCTAAAATTCAACTGGAGGGTAACTGAGTCCAAGCTCTCAGTTATGTTTGTTCTTCAAGTGGTGGTAGTCAATTGAGTTCCAACTCTCAGTTGAGTACTAAGAACTGACTAAGGATATTGTCAGCTGTCGTGTTGATCACTTTGAGTGGGACCCTGAGAACTACAAATTTCCAGTTATTTAGCAGGAAGATGAAACAGCTGAGTCCAAGCTCTCAACTGTACGTGGATTGTTTGTAAGGGTTTAGTCAGCTATCTCACACAAGACTGTGTCCCAGCTCTCAGTCACAACTGACGATCATCTGACTGATTCCTAGCTCTCAGTCACAACTGATTTCACATTTAGAGGGAAACCTATCTTAGAAGGTATTTATTTCTCTCGCGATTATGTCATTAATTTCAAAATTTGAAGGACATAAATGTGCATTTAATGCGATGAAACTTGCCTTAGTCGAGATTGAATCGGAAGCTGCCACGTGTAAAGGTGACTGATCACTTGCCACATGTAAACTTGCCTCTCCAGAGTGCCTTAAAGCAGTCAATCTCGACCGTTGAATGTTAACAGTCCACTTGATCCCAGCCGTTCCTCCGATTCCAAGATTTTTTATATAAAGGAATCAACTACCATCACTCAAAATTTTCCATTCCAATATAACTCAAAACAATATTTTCCCGAGCCCTAAATTTCAGAACCTTCAAACCTTTCATTTAAGAACCTTCAAACCTTTTTCTCAAACTTATCGTCCATGGCTCGTGTTTCTGAAGTTCCATCTACCCCTCCTCAAGAAACAGTATAAGGTGGCTCTTGAGGACATTGAGAAGTTGGAAAGGAAGTTGCAGAAGGCAACTGTTCTCAAGTTTTTCAGTGCCGCCCCGAGACGTTTCTATTCGGACCTGGTCGCCAAGTTTTACAGGAGGGCCGTCATCTCAGAGGACGAAGACTCCTTCACAACGAAGGTGTATCGGACTAAGATCATAGTCTCCCCAACCTTCCTATCTGCAGAGTTTGGTCTTTCCAACTCAGATCACTCTATCTTTACCTATTTGGATATTGTAGAAGAGACAGAGAAACAACACTCAAATCTATGGAAGTATATCACGAAGAAAGCACAGATTCGGTTCAAGATGCAGACACCGAAGGGCTCTCTAAAGGATTTCTACGCCCTTTTGCTGGATATAGTCAACAAAATGATCGTATGCCATCTAGGGACAAAGTTGGAGCTGTCCTCCAAAAAGTACAAGCCAATGATGGCCATCGACGATGGAGTTCATGCCAACTGGGCAAAATTTGTCTTCAGCAAAATGGTGGAGAATGTGAGAATAAATGAAAGCATCAAGGAGATGCACGTCTTTGAAAAGGATGTGCAGTTTGGTCTGACCATCAGTTACTTGATGGAGAAGCTGCTCCCAGCTTTGGGACCTGGGGAACAACTCAGCACCTATGAAGCCCCTAAGGAATGTTAGGGCACCAAGGCCGAAGAAGCCAGCTAAGAAAACGACTTCCGATGAAGAATACAGCAGTGCCCCCAACCATGATGTTGGAGAATGTTGTTGACAAAAGAGGTGGAAAAAGAAGATACAATGACCAGCTCAATGAGAGCCGAGGAGGAGGAGACATCCAGGAAGAAGGCTGGGGCTGAGTTGTTCAAGGAGGCAGAGCAAGTTATCCTTTCTGAGAGGATAAAGAGTGGGATGGGTGCTTCTACACCAGCAAAAAAGAAGTCCTTGGTAACCTTGGCCGGCAAAGAAGCAGCCGTAGCTACTAAGAAAGGAAAGGGAAAGAATCCAGCTGCCCCTAAGAAGGTAAAAAGTATCTTTATCAAGGAGCCAGCTGCAGAGAAAGTCATGGTACCCAGCAGCAGCAGCAACTCTAACACCTCCATCAACCGAATGCTAGAGGACAAAGATCCTGAAACACCTGGACAATCCAGCCACCCCAACTACGGTCCTCACCATCCGTGAGACTTGAGGGACAATCCGTTTTCTGAGGAATTTTGTCAGGATGCAAAGGTTCTTATCCTCACTTCTGGTTTGCCTTTCACTCACTTCAAGTGCAAGAGGATTGAAGATTTGTGCCTGCCTCTCAAGGCCTAAACTTTGGAAAACAAGGACATCATCACGTGGAGTCATGATGTAGAATAACTGATAGAGGGCGCTGCTCAATCAAACATAGAGCAAGTGATCAAAGAAATTGGAGGACCTGATCACCCTCTGGTCCAGCTGATCCTGCAAGAAGTTTTAAGGGTCCAGAGGTACTTATGTTGGAGGTTCTCCGTAGATTGTGAGGAAATGGTGATCCTCTTAGCAAGGATGGGGATCACATATTGGCGCTCTGAGGAGAAATTGGTCAAGAGATGGACCCAAATATCAGATGATTGGCGAATGAAGAAGGGGGAACTAACCGAGAGGGTCAAAGAAATAATCCGTTTCAGAATCACATATGAGAATAAAGGTCTCCCTCACTCCTCCATCGAAAAAGAAGCTAGAGTTGTCCCCAGCAATGTGACAGGAGCAGTCATTGACTTCGTAACGGATGCAACAACCACTAGCCCAGCTAGGTCTAGCTCAACATAAGAACTGACCGAGACTCAAATTCCAATCCTCCTGGTCAATACAAATGCTGCCCAGATTCAAACCTTTATCCAAAACTCCATGACAACATCTGAAGAAGAAGTGGCTAAGCTGCCCTGCCCTCAGTCCAAGCCAGCTGAAGACCTTCAAACTCAGCAGAGTCCACCTCTTATACCAAGGGGCTCTAATCATTTGGATAAGTTGGTCAAGGAGACTTACACTAATATCATCACTCCACCTCTTCCCTCTGACAAAACTGCAACAATCACATCATAGACTGTAATCCTAGCTATTGAGATAGAGAAGGTGGCTAAAGCTGACCAGTGATGCAGTGGAAACAATTTGTTCCTCAGCAGAAGCCTCCCCTCAAAGGAACAAGACACTGGAATGGAAAAAGTTCCTCCCCCTCCTGCACCTGAATTGTCTAAGGAAGCATCCCTGGATCTTCCTGATCTGAATGGAGGTAAGGATCTGTCAGCTGACCAATCACCTTCAAAGATAGTCAGTCCCTAGCACTCCACTGGATCTTCGAATCACCAACCGTCAAGGGACCCATCTTCCACAGGTTCTTTTGTGTAGCTGCAGTCAACCGTAGCCCTAACCATTACGCTTCTCCACAGGAGATCACCATTCCAGCTTGGCTGACTGCTGCTGTGCCCCTTTAACAAGTCCCGAATTTGCCAGCTCAAGAACAGGACCCCTCACAGCTTCAGATGGTCCTATTTCCAGGACATGTTCCTTCAACAGTCCAAGAGCCAGCTCCAAGCCTCGAAATTGCCCTTTCTCATGAAGTTGCGTCTTGCGGACAAGTATCCACATCTTCCACTGCCCCAACACAGCCGGCCCTAGAATCTATGCTCCTACTTCAAGCCATGGCTGGCTCGCAACAGACAGTGTCTTCGGGGTTACAAGTCATAAGCCAAAGCATCTCAGGCCTTTCAAACATTGTCAAAAAGGGGAAAGAAATGCGGCTGAAGAAGGAGTTGGCAGAATTGGAGAAGATGCAAGCTGCATAGAAAGGAAGAAGAGGAAGAGGATAGCCAAAGTAGCTGAGAAGGCCGCAAAGAAGAACAAGGAAGAAGAATCAGGCAGCAAGCCTGCCAGTTGAAGAGTAGTTAGAGTTAGTTTAGTCAGTTTTTACCTTTAACAGTCATGGTTTTAATTTTTCTTATCACATGATGTACAATGTAAGCTGAAATGGAATATATATAAAACTGACTAACTATGACTCTTTGAATGACAATATCTAGTTCTCTCAAAGATTTTTAATGCTTATATAGCTACAACTGGGTATGCACAAGTTAAGTGTGATCAGTTGTTAGTTACAACAATTTTCTTACATCTCAGTTCTTTTAAACAAGTTATTTAAACACTTGTATATTTTTGGGGATTGTTAAGAAAAAAAACTAGATTGAAGGAAGAACATATTAATGTGGAACTCAGTTGTAACTCCCTTCACTTCTTCCAGCCGTACATGGTTTTGACATCATGAAAAAGGGGAAAATTGTTAGGAATTATTGTAGTTTGAGTGATGTCAAACACTATTAGTGTAGAACTGATCTTAGATTGTGATCATGTATAAGATTGAATTTGTAAGAGCTTAGGTTCGTAGAGAGCTGGAGCTGGAAGAATTCAAGACGAAGATTTAAGAAGATCAAGTTTAACTGTAAACCACAGTTGTGTCTATCCATCTGTAAGAGATCACAACTGACTCCTTCAGCTGTGAGCTTAAATACCACAACTGCTCAATCAGCTGTGAGGTATACAGCTGCAGTTCATTCGGAACTAACAGCTGAGTTCACTCCCAAAAGTTGACTATAAGTACATCTGACTGAGTCCAAGAAAAGGTTTATTTAAACTTTAGTTGAGTCAGTTGTCAAGTTCAGTTATTCCTCAAACAACTGAGGTAAAAGAGGAATATTCAGAAGTACTCAGAGCTGACCTTTAGGATGTTTCCTTAAAAGGTAGTCTGACAGTCGATTATTATCCAGCGGTCAATACTCGAAGCTGATGGACCAATGGATAAAGAGCTGATAAAGTCTGCTGAAGGTACAAGAAACGGCTATATTTTCTGATGCTAAACACAACCGAACGTCCTATGCTTTTTCCAACAGCTACTATTCGAAACCCAACCTATATAAATAGAGGAGTCAACAGAAGAGAGAAGGTGACAGTCACTAAAGCATTTCTAAGCTCAAGATATCTCTGCAATCTCTCTGTCTTTATAAAGCTTTCTAAGCCTTCCGAGTTTCTTTACCCAAGATCTACCAGAGATTCGAAAGTTGTTCACAGCTGAGAATTTCGAGAATGTTCCCAGATTCTTATCTGAGAACATAACCAACCAACCCGATACAATTGCAAAGGAAAGCCTAGGAAGAATTGCAGTAAAGCTTCAGCTCAGCCGTGCTTGCGACCGAGAACATTAGTAGTTCTCCGTTAGAGAAGATAGGTGCTTGTTAATTGTGTTAGAACACCGTGTACAACTCATCTATAATGAATTCCCTTCCTGTCTTTTCACAGCTTTTAGTCATTATCTTATTTATTCTAAGTGTGATTTGAAAACCCAGCTACCTTTAGTAGCTAGAATGTAACTGAAAGAAACCCT
>AYJT01051257.1:0-30240 GCA_001278415.1 Ocimum tenuiflorum | reverse complement strand
GCTGTTATGTTTTCCAGAGGATCATTTTCTATAAAAGGGAGAAAAGGATTACTGAACAGATGTGGATTGTCTAATATAGATCACTTTTGATTGAAGAGATTCCTAAATTAAATCAGACAATAGCAGTTTAAATTGTATACATGAAATTCAGTGTTTCTTCTGTCAGAATCACATGTGCTGTATTCGATTTGTAAATGATCTAGTCTCTGATTTAGAATTTCTATCCATCCAGAAATGCATACCACATGGTACTACATAATTTTGGGGAGAGACTTTATTCAGGAGTTGTGTTGGCAATGACATCCCATCTTCAGACAATGTCAAATTCCCTAGAGGCTACTCACGATGCTAAGTTCCTGGACGAACTATATAGCAAATGGAATGATCACAATGAAGCCCTTATAAAGATCTGTGATATATTAATGTACATGAACAGATATTTCATCCCGAGCACTTGTAAAACCCCTGTTCACAAGCTCGGGCTCAATCTCTGGAGGGACTGTGTCATTTACTCCAGTAACATCCTGCGTAGACTTAGGATCTCCATTAATGAAAAGATAGGGTTTGAACGCATTGGTTTAGTAATAAACAGAGGGCTTATGAGAAACATTATGAAAATGCTTATGGTTTTGGGACCTTCAGTCTACCAAGATGTGTTTGAGAAACCATTTCTGAAAGGTTCTTCTATGTTCTATAGAATGGAGTCTCTTAGTGAATGTTGTGACTGTCCGGACTACCTGAAGAAAGTTGAAAGGCATCTGAATGAAGAAATAGACAGGGTATCACATTATTTAGATGCAAAAACTGAACCAAAAATAATCAATATTGTAGAAACGAAGATGATATCCAACCACATACTTAGATTAGTAAGTATGGAGAACTCTGGACTTGTGAAGATGCTTCTTGATGATAAGTGTGAAGACTTGGAAATGATGTACAACTTGTTCCGTCGAGTTCCAAATGGTATATCCACAATCAGGGATGTAATGACGTCTTACATTAGAGATACTGGCAAACAACTCGTTAGTGATCCAGAGAAATCGAAGAATCCAGTGGAATTTGTTGAGACCCTCCTTGAGAAAAGGGATAAATATGATAAAATCATAAGCTTAGCATTCAGCAACGACAAGACCTTCCAGAATGCCGTGAGCTCTTCATTTGAATATTTAATCAATTTAAATCCTCGTTCACCTGAGTACATATCTTTGTTTGTGGATGATAAGCTCCGTGATGATCTGAAGGGAATGAAAGATGAGGATATTGAGCTCATTCTTGATAAGGTGATGATATTGTTCCGTTATCTTCAGGAGAAAGATGTTTTTGAGAAATACTACAGAGAGCATTTGGCAAAGCGGCTCTTGTCAGGAAAAACTGTATCTGATGATGCAGATAGAAGTTTTCTTGTCAAACTGAAGACTGAATGCGGCCAGCAATTTACATCAAAACTGGAAGGCATGTTTACAGATATGAAGACATCTGACACAATGCAAGGGTTTTATGCTGCCTCCAGTACTGAGCTGGGAAATGACCCAACATTAGTTGTCCAAATTTTGACGACTGGTTCTTGGCCTGCTCAATCCACCATTACTTGCAACCTTCCAGCTGAGTTGTCAGCTTTATGTGAAAAGTTTAGATCATATTATTTGAAAACCCATGCAGGGAGAAGACTAACCTGGCAGACAAATTTGGGATCAGCTGATCTGAGAGCAACCTTTGGGAATGGCCAGAAGTATGAGCTGAATGTTTCGACGTATCAGATGTGTGTCCTAATGCTGTTCAACAATACCGATCATCTTAGCTACAGAGAGATTGAGCAGGCCACACAGATTCCCTCTACTGATTTGAAACAGTGCCTTCAGTCCTTAGCTTGCGCAAAAGGGAAAAATGTGCTCCAGAAAGAGCCCATGAGCAAGGACATTGGAGGGGATGATGTCTTTTCTGTTAACGACAATTTTACCAGCAAACTTCGCAAGGTTAAAATTGGAACTGTGGTTGCAGAAACGGAATCCGAGCCTGAGAAACAAGAGATGAGGCAGAGGGTGGAGGAGAACAGGAAGCCCCAGATTGATTCTGCAATAGTTAGAATCATGAAGTCCAGGAGGGTATTGGATCATAATAGTCTCATTACCGAAGTCACAAAAAAATTGCAGTCCCGATTTCTGGCCAACCCTGCGGAGATTAAAAAATGTATCGAATGCCTTATGGAGAGAGAATTCTTGGAAAGGGAAGATGCAGATAGACGATTATACCGGTATCTTGCCTGAAAATATTTCTCCATCTGGTTACTTGTTTACAGGTTATCTTTTTGCCGTGTTGATGGTGAAGATATTTTGAGTGCAACTTTTGACTCTTTTTTGCATTGTTCACTGGTGAATTCCAAGTGCGCAGTATCGCTTATATTTTCCTTACAGCTACGGATTCATTCTCTTGTGCAGTAAATGCTATACCGCTATGCACTGAGAGGGGATAAACTCGAAGTACTTATAATCTCAATCTTTGCGATGGCCCTAAAGTAGTTGATGCTCAATATATTCTGTGATAGAGGTGAGAATCTATGTTTCTATGGCTTCTCAAACTTATCACTTCCTGCAAGTTTTTATGAAGAATCTTCTACTGGGAGGCTGCATTCATATATTGTTGAAAGGTTACAGGGGACAGTAGAAATAATAATAATAATAATAATAATAATAATTGCATGCAATGCCATACAAATCCCTACTGTCAAAAGTGAAGAATATGATGGCATTTCGGGGTAACAAACCAAACTGAAATGGGAATACTTTTGCAATGGCACTATTCCTTAACTCATTCTTTTTGTACAAGTGGAGGTATTGTACATTATTTCAGCATGAAAGATGTGCCATGGGCATGACATGTGGTGTAATATGTTGACCGAAGCTTATATGGAGGTTGACGAGATTGAAGATAGTAGAATGTACAGAAGAGACTAAGGAGCCAGATTGAGGGCCTTAATGCTGCAAACCACTTTGAACGTGAATCAATCGATCAAACAAGTGGTGCGAAACGGAGCATTTCGATTAAGGAGATTGAAGTGGTGGTGAAACCGGCATGATCTAAGAGGAACCCCACCAAGGGCAACAAATAGTATGTGTGTAAAGGATCGAGCGTGTTGCTCCAAACTTATCCGGTTGAGATTTTGTAAAGTGGTTAGCCTTGTATTGTAGACTTATAAACTGGTTGAGACCCATATCTTGTCAGCATCTAATCTTTATGCACTTTCATTTTTATAGTTTTCTTCTTATATTTATTCTTATACGCTTTGTTATTCATTCAATACACATTTCTACAATATCCCTTGTTATGTGTCATTAATCAATCATATTTATATTATTTTGAGCGGCTTTTATAAGTCTCAAAATATGGTCTCATACATCATGTCTTCGATCCTAATTGTGTTTGCTCGACTCACCACATCAAGCACCAACATAAAAGAACACTAGTTATCCTACATGTATAATTCTAAATGATCTTTTTAGGTACCTACTAATCACATAACATTCTATATTTTCAGTTTTGAGGATAGAACTATATTGAATGATTTAGGCCAATAAATAGACATGAAAACAAAAGTAAGCCGTGAGGATTTGCTCAGGACTAGATTAGGATTTTACAAGAAAGAAATTTTTATTTATTTAAAGTATTTAATAATTGTTAGAAATAAATTATAATTAAATTTTATATTTACGTTGAGATAACTTATCAAATAAAAAAAAAAACCGCGAAAACCACCAACCAGTGCCGAATGCCAGTTGGCGCCAAATCAGGAATCGTCCCCTCCATTTTTCACTCGGCGCCAAAATTCAACAATGCAGACAACCCCGCATTCCCGCCATTAGTATTTGATAAAAAGGTTACAATAATTCAACCATGGAGATCTCACCTCTCCATCGTAGAAATCGCCGTGAAGAGTAAAGATCGAATACATTTGATTTATTCCAAATAATGGATATGTCGGAGATAGCCAGGAAATTAGGCCTCTCCGAATCCAAATTAGTCCTCCGTAAGGCCGCCGAGCTCCGCCGCCTCGCCGACATCCAGTTCGATTCCTCCATCATCGGCGTTGTACGTTTTCTCCAACCCATCGAAGCTAATCTTACTGTCAGTTGAGTTCTCACGTCTATGTATGTTTGATTTTCAGGGTGAGATTTGCAAGGCCGTAATTTGCCTGGAGATTGCTGCTTCTAGGTATTATTTCCTTAAAAATTTTCCTCTATTTACTCCCCTTCATTGGAATAAGAATTTGATCCATCTGATTGAGTTAATAAATTTGACTTATTTGATGAGATACATGTAAATTTATACCAGGATGGAAGTTTTATTTGATCGACAAGCTGCAATAAAGTTGAGTGGGATATCGGAGAAAGCTTACAACAGATCCTTCAACGCAATGCAGAACGGGATTGGTGTCAAGTCAGTCTTTATTGTCTCGTCATTGTTGTAAATTCTCAGGCTATTGAATATTTTGATTTTTATATTCATAATCTTTCTGTGTGTAGGAATAAACTTGATGTGAGAGAACTAGCAATTCAATTTGGATGCGTGCGGCTCATTCCTTTTGTGCTCAAAGGCCTCTCTTTGTAAGTCGTTTCAGGTTATAATTCTTAATCCATATTTATTTTGATAGGCATAGTCAGCTGTTAGCAGTGGCCTAAATAAAAAATTGCTGAGTGTCTTGTTGATTTTCCTTTATAATTCTTGTTATTGCTTGTGTTTTAAGGTTTAAAGATCGGTTTCTTGCTTCCTTGCCTCCTTCACGAAGGGGTAGTACTGATTTTAGCCGGCCAGTTTTTACTGCTGTGGCATTCTACCTTTGTGCCAAGAGACACAAGGTATATAAGGTGCTCTTGTGTTCACTTGCTTATGTAGTTTAGAGTGTGTAATGTAAAGACTGTTTTCTTGGAATGCAGCTCAAGGCAGACAAAATTAAGTTGATTGAGCTTGCGGGGACATCAGAACCCGAGTTTTCTAGTGTAAGATTCTCCTTCACCATGATATGTTTACAGCTGAATCAAACCAAGTTGAATTGTGCACTATGTTGCTCAGTTTTGACTCCTTTAACTTTGAGCTTTATCTTCGAATACTTTGAGGCTCGTGAACCTAATTCAGTCTTAATCAAACCCATTCACAAAATCACAATTGACTTCTTTGACGAGAATTCATCAACTCGACCTCTTTTTCTTACAAGAATGAACTTTCCAAGTATATACTTAAATCATTATTTTCTAAAACAAACTATTTTAATCTTAAAATATCATATTTACTCGAATTTACTGTTTTCTTATAAGTAACAAAGTTAATCATATAAAATTATAATCTAATATTTCATATTAATTATTGTTAACGAGTTTGCTCATGCATCGAATATTGTCAAGTTCAAATTAGACATTTTTAGCTAGTGAGCTTCACTAAATGAGCTAGTTTAGTTCATTTATACCCTTAACAGTTAGGAAACATCTGTGTTTTTCTCAATCAGTACTCATTTATCTAAATAATTTCAGGTATCCACCTCGATGTTAGACCTCTGCTTTGACATCTTTGGGATAGCAAAGGAGAAGAAGGATGCTAGAAAAATCAAAGGGAATCGAGGTGACATAATTATTCCTGCATAGTTTTCTTGTTATTGATTTCACATTCTTCATCAGCTGTTTGATTTCTTTCTTTTCCTTACATTGCAGAACTCATCGATGCATTGCCTGAAAAGAGAAGGCTCGAGGATGGTGGCTATTCATCCAGTGACGATGAAGAGGTAATCATCATTCATCAACACACCATAACCATTCAATGAATTATGCTTCTTCAACATGAGCGCGATACTGAGGGTTGGGTGATTTTCTTGCAGTCTCCAGCATACAAGAAGCGCAAGCAAATGGAAAAACGCGATCATGATGACTGGAAATTGACTGTTTTGAAGTCGAACAAGCTTGGCAAGGAAGAAGGTAGTGCCCCATTTTATCCCAACACTTGAATTAGTTTGTTTCATTTGTTGCTAATAATGATAACAATTGTGGTTATGGTCCCTGCAATAGCTGCTGCGAAGATAACCAAGAGCAGACAGAGCAGACTGGATTTTGTGAAGAGGGCTCCTGAAACTGCGGCAGAGGCCTCGTGATGGAGATCGTGCAGAGCCCTTTAGATTTTGTTTCCATTTTTCTCTCATGCTGTAAATGAAAAAAGAAAAAAAATATTAATAGAACTCTTCCCTGAAAGGCAGAGATGGTATCTTCGGTTAAATATGAAGCAAAGTTTGCTGGAATTAACACCATGAGCAAAACAAGTTTGATATATAATATATATACTAAGGTTCGGATAAACAATATGACTATTGCCATGACCTTTCAATCGAGTCACCAGATTTATGAATACTACATGAAATGTACCACAAGAAGAGTGAAATGATGCAACTTTGTGAATATACAACTATTTCTCTAATTATACAAATAGCAATGGTCAATTAATAGGGATAGCAATTTGTGTATATCGTGCTATTGTGTTGGGTTGTTATTGACATAATTTAATAAGATCCAACATGAACATAATACCTTGCGAATATGATTGATTCGATATTCAATTTCTAGTTTTATATGCTGATCTTGACTTAGAAATTATTACATAAAGAATTTTTTCATTAATTTCTTAATGGAGATTCACATGACACAAATACGAACTGTTTAATGGATAATTCAATCTGATGAGAATACAACACCAAGTTTCATGATCTTATTGGACCAACACATAATTAACAATGCTATTAAGCTTAAACACAATTCCATTAGTTTTTGTATTGTATTACCGTGCCATTAAAAGTAGTCAACCCTATCAAATCACACCCAATATCTCTACAAGATTGGAGTATTTTTAGTTTACTGACATGGATGCCACCAAACAATGCATATATAAGTTGAGCACATTTTCCAGCTTATTGACACAAATGTGATAAGGTTGAAAAAAAATGCTTGTCTTATAAAATTAAAACCGAAACCAACCAAAATTCAATTGGTCTTTTCATTTTCAGAACCAATAAACAATTGAATAAATTTATAAATAGAACTGAATCGACCCAAATTTCCCACACGACTTTAGACATGCTTTTGACCTATCCTAGGGCAATTATTGAGAAACTCATATGCTTGTGCCAATAACAAATCCTCATTTCACCATTCAAATACTGCAATATAAATTCTTTGGCTTTAAAAGCATGCCGCTGTCTAAATATTTATTGGCTGAATATATTATACTTGCATTAACTTTCACATTTAACTACATAAGATGCCACATAAAATGCTAGAAAAACAACAATGTATGTTTTTTATGAGTCTCGTACCATCCAATTCAATAGGCAAAACTCTTGTTGCTCCCAAGAAATGAAAATTATCAAAAATAACTTGCTAACTCAACAAGGATATAACAGTCGATGAAAAAAAAATAGTAACGTCACTAGCAATTTGCTGCCCATTTCCAAAGGGACCAAAAAAAAAAAGAAGCAATAGTGTTACAAGTAACATTACAAATCTATAACTTACTGATGATCTATGAGATGTTAATACGTGGGAAAACCATTGAGCAGCAGAACTCTGATGTTGAAAGGAAGAGTGATCCAGTGAGACTGTATTAGAATTCAAAGAATTGCACTTGAGCTCATGCCAAAATCGCCGTCAGACGATTACGGTTGCTTGTTTTTTTCACTGTGAAGAGGTGGAGTTGCCAACCCAGTATTGCTTCACTGCAACCAGTATTTTCTCAGGAACAAGTGGACCGTCCTCGTGATCGATCATCTTCGAGTTCCATCTCATGCCTCCAATCATTCTCTTCACCTTCACAAGCACGTCAACTTCATCTCTGAATATGACTGCACCTTCAGGCCGGAGAATTCGGTCCACCTCTAATAAAATGTCTTCAAAGTCGCACCTGTATTATTTGTCATAATAAAAAAATATAAATTCCAAGATTGTTTTGTGAAAGGTGGAGACATACAGCAGCATTTCCTTCTATCAAAGGAATGTTTATTATGTCACAATTTAAATATGTATTAATCTTCATATTCACCAAGGTTTTGTTTTGAATTAGTGGACAAATTTCAGCCATCGATTTAAAGCAGAAATTTACGAGTAGAGGGTTTGGTTACTCACTTGTCTTTGTACAAGCTGAAAACACCATTAGCATGAATGAGATCATATGTTCTAGGATATGTAGAGAACCCTTCACACCTGAAAATAAAATCTTCCGATAAGCAAGAGCCTTAAAACTAGTAAATATGAACAAAGATAAACGATTATCGATGTTAACATGATGAAAATAATAAGCTCTGTGGATTTATGTATGACCTGAGTAAAACTAATAAACGAGTGAACTCTTTGTAACCAAAGGCATAAAAGGAATTATCTATGATCTGAATATGTTCAATCATCACAATTCACAAGTCACAACCCGAAAACTAGGCATTAAAATGCAAGTCTTCTCAAGATAAAAGGAGAAGTTTCATGAAGCTTCAACCTTTACTCATCAATCGCAGCATTTGTGTCCATTAGGGTCTTGGATTTTTTCAATACATCTATTTCAGCATCAATAGATGTAACAAAATCATCAAATTGTGCCATAAATGAGCAATTTTTCCAACAGTTTCGTCGGACCTAGTGATAGCTACGTTCAAGCCACAAGGAGCACCAGGCACTATGTTGCTGAAGTAAGACCCTAACATACACCCAGGAAAAGCTAGAAAGAAGTTGTGCCAAAGACTTTTAGGTAGTTTCAGGTAGAATGGTAATGCCACTTGAGTATGAATCAGTATACTAGCTCATGAGACATTGAAAGAAAATAATACATACCAGTCATGATATATGCCAATCAATCCTCGTTCAAAAATAACACCAAGGGTATTTTTCTTGGCGATGGTGGGCACGACATTCATGACCCACAATTTAGGTGATTGAAGTGCAGCGGCAAAACCACCAAATCCAGCATTCATATCCATAATGTTGCGGTACCTTCCTGAGTCAAGAATCGGGATAGTCTTTCTATAGGCATTGACATGTTTTTTCCATTGCTTATCGTCCTCCAGGAATGCCTCAGAAGAAACTCCAGAAACCGAGCCACTAGCAATTCGTGGAGGAACTGCATGAAGCCTCTCGGGGAATGTTTTAAGTTCTTCACTGTTAGCAATGTTATTTGGAGTAATACATTGCTCCATTTTTTTGTACCTGATTGAAGAAAGAAGCATTCAACTTAGTCTTGCAGATAGGAATCTCATCCACTTGTGAACAATATACGTGCTTAGTGAACATATATTATAGGCACATTAGTCAAACAACTAGATCTCTGTCGGTGAATTATCCATACCAGACATCATCAGGATCTTCAGTTTGGCAGAATGTTGCTCCAGCATTTTCCTGTTTGGCACGACAAGCAGCAGAATCCATTGTCTTCTGCCATATGGCAATTTCACCTTTCTCAGATTTTTTCTCCCAGCAGAGAAGTTTAGCAACCTCTTCTATCTTTCTTTGTTCTTCCTGAAGTTCTTCCATTGGTCGTTGCCATGCCTTGAAGTTAGTCTTCCAGTTGATAGGAGGGCCTGAAAGCACCCAATAGCCACCAGGTCTCAGAACTCGGTCAACTTCCTTCATATACAGTCCATCTGCAAAAAGAAATTACAAAGTTAACACTATACCTTCAAAAGGTTGAGAGCTCAAAGATTAATTTGATGAATTCAAGCATCAGCTCAGTCATTTCCATGTTAATGCAAAGAAGCATGAAATCAAGTTTGCTCACCATTTATCCCCCAAGGAATAAGGCAACGAGAGCAATGAGCCATGTCAAAAGCTCTAGATGGGTATGGCATTTTTACTGTTCCAAGAACACCAATAACAGCAGGTACACCTCTTTCCAGAGCAAACTGAACTTGGGCCTCATGTGAATCCCTAGGTGCAAAAGACATTGCTATAACATTCCTTTTCCATAGATATGCACCCCAACTGGCTACCTGAAAAGCAAGATGCAGATGAAAGACAATTCATTTCACTGGAAGACGGTCAATCTCATAATTTTAGTTTTCAGAAAAAAAAAAATACATCACGCAATGCACAAGTTATCTGAAAAGGGAATTCTGTGAATTCAGCATACCCCACAACCAGTGTCCAACGCAGTCCTAACAGTTCCATTTTCAATTGGTATAACTGAAGCAAGCTGGTCAATGTACTTATCAGCACCTTGAGGAAATTGTGTTCCTCCACCAGGGAACCTGAACACATTGCCCTCGTACTGGATCCAGTTCTGTATAGCCTTCTCTACTGTCAAGCTTTTATATGGAGCATTGGCATAGGGCACATAATCACGACTTTTTGGCCAAGGAAATGGTGTTACATATCCTTCGGGAGCCGGAACTAGGCAATGCAATTTCTCTGCTTGAGGAGGACAATGCCTCTCACGGTAGATCATATTTTCTCGAGGGAAGGTCATTGCACGCCCTTGGTCCTGGCAGGGCGTGTAATCAGTGTAGCGAGAATGGCACGGTTTATAAACAGTTGCTTTTGAATTAGAATCATCAATTATCCCTGCTTCACCACCATGATGGGTTTCAAAATTGAGGTTTGGAAGGACATTGCAGTTTTCTCCACTCTTGGTCATCTCCAACGCTATGCTGTCTCCCTTCCCGAACCCACTTCTCTGCCATGCCCCTAATAAGTAGAAGAAACAGCAGAGACCAGCTACTATAAAAATGGACACATGACTCCTGGTTCTATTGTCTCCCGGATTAAACTTGTTCGCCATCACAGGCCTGGAATATTAACAAATTATGACCCAAATTCAGTACCAAACAATTGAAAGCTTCACCTGAAATAACAGTTAACCTTCCTTCTTTTTGACAAAACACTCCCGTATTATAAATCACAGGGGCCCAAGCAGCACCAATACGCAGTAAATTTGAATACATTTATAGCTCACATCAAGACACTGCAAACGACATAACTATGCAGGCCAGTGTAACCACAACACAGACAAGAGTATATAAAGATTGAAAAATGAAATCTTTTTTCAGGCAAAATCCATATACAGATTGAAAAATAAAATCTTTTTACCAGGGAAACCACAAAACTCGCATATAAGTAGGAGTAGATAGGTAGTGATGCATAGAAGCTATATAACAAAGATCCACCCAAACAACCAAGATCTGTTTCGAGTATTTAATGAAAAGTCAGCGGATCTACAAGTCCAGACTCTTTTGTGCTTCGAGTTCAACCTACAATTTAAATTAAAGTAAAAAAACCCGTGTTCATGAAGCACATACAGCAACCTAAGATTAGATCATCGACAGAATTGCGAAAATCACATGGTAAAGATTCAAACTTCAATCACACTTCATCCACACGAGACTCGAATCGATTGTCCTCCAAATCATCAGGAAAACAATATTTAATAATAATAATTCATAAATACTCCAACATAGAAAAAAGCATAAGCCGCTTTCATAGTACAAATAGTAGCTAACATCCCCATAAATATGGCTATCCTAATTAATGATCGAACAAACATATCAAATAAAGCCTCGAAACAGAACGCGGGAGGAAGATCAACAGGCGCCAAATTTTGCAAAGTTCGTGAGAATAAACACCATTCATTCAGCAAAAAGTGGAAAAATCATCATTTTCTAAAAGTTTACGTATGATGCATGAATCATCAACATTTCATACCAATTGCATCAATTGATGCGAACCCTGATTCAAGATCTATAAATCTGGTGTCTTTGTTTCTCGCTCCGAAAAACGGATCCAATGAACAGCGAGGAAAAAAGCCCCAAGTTTTGATCTTTTAATGATTAATATAGATAAAAAGATATTCATCATAATGATTTTAGATTCGTATATATATAGATCGGCATACGACTTCTCTCGTGCTCCCTCTCACACACATGTCGTACATTAATGAATCTTATAGTTTTATTTCCTGCAAATTAAATGCGCTAAAAGGGAGATTTTCAGGCTGGCCCCAGATTTGTGTTAATATCAAAACGACCCGCTTTGCAATCGAAATTATTAAAGAAATAAATATTATTAATATTATGATTATGTGCTTGGGAGTTTCCTTGTAACTTGAGAAAATAAATTTCCTTAAAATATTGAAGATCAGTGAAGTAACACTTACGAGTTAATATTACATAAAATCAACAAATAACTAAAGACAATAAGGTTGTATAAAATTGAGTTACTGTATCATTTAAGACTTGTTGCCGGAAAAGGGATGGGCTGGATGGAAAAAAAGTGAAATGTTGAAGATAATTGTAGAAGTAAGTGCAAGTGAGGTGCTCACTATTAGCAACTCGCGGAAGAATTTCCGTAAAGACTAATTAGACGGAAGAAAAATGAACGTTGAGTCGAGGAAGAGATCACTAGTTAAGAAAATGTCTATACATTAATTGAGGGTCATTGTGGGATTGTGATGAGATTGATTGAAATCATTATTGGTTAGTTTTCGGAATTTATATACCAGAGCAGGGTTGATTTAATTGGATTGAAGTCGAACCCATTATACATACCATTATTTCTCAATTATATTATTACCAAAGCAGGGTTGATTTAATTAGATTAAAGTCGAACCCATTATTTCTCAATTATATTATTGTTATTAAATTAAATATTTAAAGAAAATATATTTTATAAAATATTCATACTTTTAAGATATGAATAGTTTTCGTCAGTTCATTACTCATATCAAATTCATTTATTTATAATGGTTTATTACAATAAAAATTTATCTAAGCAACAATTTTATTCATATACAAAATAAATACATCAAGCCTTGATATATCATAATAAATTAAACCTTATACTTCTGACAAAAATGTAATGTATAAATCAATTGAAAATTCTCACGTTATAGAATAACTCGTGATTCAAATTACAAAAATTTTGGTATATTTAAATATTTATGAGGTTTAAAAGATACGAAAAAATTCAAAATAACATATTAATATCACATATTGTTAGGTATGGTATGCTGAAGTTGATTTCTCATTGTTGACATGAATATATTTTATTTTCAATTAAAATCATATAATACATGAAGAAATCAATTTTGATAAATGCAAATTCATTCAATCAAAGTTGACGAGTTTTATTTTAGTGTTTGCTGCATGTATAAGTTGAGTTTTTAATTAGGTTTATTTTAAAGTTTGCTACATGTTTATAAGTTGTGTATGAAATTAAAGTGTTATGTTAAATTATCTAAGTGTCGTTTTTTCTTTTGAGTTTGGAGATTTGGGAGTTGGGAACTCGAACACAAGTCTCTCACCTATTTAGAGATAAAAAAAATTACCAATTCATTCATTGTTACTTAGAAGGTCAATATATTTGGAGAGGAAGACTCTAAAATGATTTTGTAAAAAAAAGAAGTAGATTTGGAAAATGATGTAATGCTGCATGAACGTGTATTGATTGATGGGCACGTCGCGTGAGGGGGAGCGGTCCAAGAATGAGAGAGAGCATAAATGAAAGGGGTGAAATGTAATTAGTGAAATTACAATTGCGGGCCCCCGTGTTTTTCCTATTTTCAGCCATAAATGCCCACACAAACCGCAATTAACGCAACGTGGGATCCACCCCTCAGGCGGTGCACCGCGTACTTTGAAATATATATATGTATATATTTCCTTTGCAAATCAATAAATTTGTCCGAAGATGGGAATTGAAAATTTTGGCAGTTCATCTTCCGGTTAATAGATAGCTAAATCAGGTACTTGATTGATGATTGAAAAACAAATAATTATGATAAGAAGATTACTTTACGTGGGTTTTAACTTTGAACATTATATTGAATTCTTAGTTGAATTGAATTTATTTTTTAAATTTTAAATTGATAATTAAACTATCTTCTGTGTCATAAATTATGATGCTACATATATTTTATATATCAACATGCGCAAAGTTACTTGGGTAGTGTAGGTTCTTTTACCTATAATAATTTTGTGCATGGATATCTATAAGTAAAAATTGTGTAAGGTTTATTAAGGTTCGATGTCTATAAGTAAAAATTGTACATGTGGTGGATCCATGATTCCAGCTACAACCGGTCAACCTATAGATTTTATTGTTCACTATATGATTCCACGTAAGAAAGAAATTTGGATGGCTATTAATTTAAATAGTTTGTTAAATGAAGGATTCGATTTCCCTACAATTTTTTCAATAAAATGCTGCGTCATAGAGTTGATCAAAACAATGGACATAATTTTAGCATTTCAAATTAAAAGTCAAATTGAGGTGAATGTTAATCGCTTGAAAGTATGAATAGGAATTATTGATCATATCAATATATTAAAGGTATGAACTAAGAAGGCAAAATCTCTATAATTTATGTTGGCAAAAATTTGTATCATACCGCCTGAACGATTTAGGCGGATCTAAATAATTCATTTCCACCAAATCAAACTCATAATTGTCTTGGATCCTAAACCCAAACTCATATTTCTTTTGAATTTTAAACAAAAATCCATCAAAATTATTAAGGGGTTTAACCGGAGACTTCCTCAATTATGTTTAGGAGATATGTTACTAACACATATGTGCTCATGACAATCACAGATACGATTTGTCAAATCGACTTGAAATAATAAAGATTTAAAAAAAAATAAATGAGAACCATAATAAAGAATAATAATAATAGTAATTTATAGATTGTATTTGACAGATTATCCGTTGGTATACTCATTTCTTCGGATCGATTTCTTATTTTGTGAATCCAATAATATTCTACGACGAGGTTCAACGCTTACTCATTATTTTCATACTCCGAATGAATTGTCATGTCATATATATTTGCCAAGAAATAAAAATATCAAGATTATTGTGCTCTAAAGGAAGTGAGAGAGCGGAGAAAAGTAAAAAGAAAAAGAAATGACAGATAATAAAGAGATCCTATTTCACAAAGTGAATCTAAGCCATTAATGTCGTCGTATTTGTTATTTAGTTATGGCCAGAGATCAATAATTAAAATATATGCAATCAGACTTGTTTATATACAGATCTGGCTAAATCTCTCTTCCCAACTCATAAAAATAAAATAAAAAGTGAATAATCAGATACATATAGAAGAATATATAAGTGATGCAGGCTTATGTTAGACAATGAAATAAAAGTCAACATTTATACGTACATACATAGCATAACGGATTTGGAGTTTTCTTTTTTTCAGGAAAGTGATATGATATTTTGTTAAATTCTGATTTCTTGTATTTGTACAGTAAATTATCAGTAGAAAATATACAGTAATGGAGAAAAGGAGATGGAGAGAAGTTGATGCAAAAAAATAAGAGAATAATTAATTTTTATTGAAGAGCTCGTTAAAAAAAATATTGAAGAAATGCGTATCTTTACAATATAATGCTTTTTTTTCTAGAAAAAATCCTACAAATAAATAAATGAATAATAACAAAATCATGTCCACCAAATAAAATATTTATGACATAATTGAAGTTTTTCAATATTTGTTCTTATTTGTGTTAGTTAAACAGCATATATCTTTCAAAGATTAAGTGATTTTATTTATTTTATGTTGGAATAACATAACAAGTGGCGTTGTGCCTAAACTACAGTTTTAATTAAAACATATTTTCTTTGGTAATTATAAATGCATCGGTGAACGCTTTTGTTAACAGATAACATGCACAAAAAGTAATTATATATATAGTATACACGTGAATAAAATAATATAATAAAATTAAAAGTGAGCTGCATAAAATAAAATTGGGTTTCAATTATGAATGGTTAGATTTAATCACAGTTCCCAATTAAAATTGAAATTAACTTTACAGTTTTCTGTCTATGGAGAAAAAGGATTTGAATTTCACAAATCGTATTCAAAGATAATTAAACTCAAACATGTATAAGTAACATATTAACAAAACGCAATCGATAAAATTTCAAACTAATCTTTAATTGCATTGAGAAAACAAAAAAATATTGAAAATGGACAAAGATATGCGAAAACAAAAATATATGGCCGAGTTAAAATTATATAAATGTTGTAAAAAAAAGCCTAAATTGAAAATTGTTGGGCCCATGAGAAATGGACTTTTAAAATATGATACGTGGGCTTTTTTTAATGCTGAGCCCATTTTGCTCCATTTTAATAAAATGAGTCGTCTTCCTCCTCAAACTTTCTTCCCTCTGCAACTAACAAAAGCATCTATGGCTTTTCTTGCCATTTAAATCTTAATCTATTTTTCGTTCTCCATGCCACATAAAAAAAATACATCAGGTTGTTTTAGTATGATTATTTTTTCAATCACCAACAAAAATTATAAATATATCACAGAATATAAATTTGAATTTAAATATGTATTCCATTTTGAGAATTTTTACAAGTTATGCAATAAAAGGCATTTAGGTACCATGTGTTATATGAAGAGAGAGAGAGAAAAAAAAAACCACAACTGCGAGGTTTGAGAAATGCTAGTGAGTAGTGGCAGATCTAAAAATAATATAATAATATAGTTGACGACTTTGAAAATGAACAAAAGAAAAATATATTCTAACATTCAACATATGAGCCGGCCTTGATTAGAAGTATCCTCCATCAGCTGGATAACAGGCATGCATAAAAACAAGCCCCACAGCTGAGCTGCCGTGATGGAGTCAGCATAAAACCACCCATGCACCTTCCTTCCACATCTCGACCCAGATCAGAATTCAGCTTTATCCATCCGCCATCCAATTAGCCGAGAAATCCTTGAAGGTCCAGCCTTCGTCAGCTCATGCATGGCAGCCCTGCTCTTTTTAACTCCATCCACATAAGAAATAACCAGATTAAGACGGGTCGTGACGTCCAATGAAATCCCTTCAAACACCACCTTCTTGCGCCACCTCCATATTAACCAAATGGCTACCCCACAAATCGTAGCCCAATCCCTATCCAACATATTTTTTATTTTCATAATTCAGTAACACGATATATACTGATTATCTAATAAATTCGAAAATATTTTAATTAACGTGGTTGTCTAAATAATTGAGTTGCGTCAACAAAACCATAGCAACATTGCTACATTGTTTCTATTAACTAGTAACATAATGAAAATTTTGTCATTATGCTAATCATTATTTTAATGTTGGACCCAAATAGAATGAAGTTATTAATGTCCCTGAAATTAAATAACTTTTTATCGAAGCTATATATGCTGCCAAAACAATTTGAAATTTTCATGTAACTACACGAATTTATTTCATCGAACAACTCAGATACGTAATCAATGTTCACAACAAGTATCTAATTAATGTATTTTTCTTAAAATATACGTTCATTCATGGCCGCCACAGTTGTGGAAAAAAGAAATGAATTGTTGAATCCATTCAAGAAAAAGGAAATGTAATTGATGAATCCGTATCGGTTAAATTATAGCCACCTTTCTACAAAACTCATCCCTGAATTTGTTTTTCTAGTAGGTGGAACAATTTCCAGCGATGAATGCCAAAAATAGAAACATGACTTATTGCACAAAATTTATTTTTTTCCTAATCAGACCGACGCTTTTTCATATCCCAATTGGATTCTTGATATTGCCATCATAAAATAGACAATTCAAATATTCCCTAATTAGAGAACACACCCACTATAAATATTGCCTAGCTTCAAACCATCATATATCATTTCAATAGCAAAAAGAAAATGAGTTTAGGCCTAAGTTACATCACTTTGAAGAAGACCTATTTCTACAACTTCTACCCACCCAAATCGGAGGAGGAGTCCGCCACCACCACCACCACCACCGGATTCCGGTACCACCGTATGCTGGTGGAGATACGAGATGTGCGGCCACCGCCGCCGCTCGACCCGAATCAACCGTGGCAGATCAAGAAAACCCTAAATCACTATGAAGTCAACGCCGGAAAAGTGGTCGTTCCGTTCAACGACACGTTCGAGTATATCCTTCGTTATTGGAATTTCTGCATGACTAATCACATAGCCATTTTAGGGCATAGGGTGGCTGTGGTTGTGTGGGATGTCACAAATGAAATGCAGGCAAAGAAATATGAGGGGAATGATGTTTATTTCCAAATTACGCCTAGTGAGAATTACGTTCTTACGTGCATGAATTTTGTCAAGGATAGAAAGTTGAAGGTTGATGACTGCATTGGTCTTCATTGGCACCCTAGGCAGTCCTTTTTTCGAATTAAATTTTTTGAGTCCAATACGAGATGACATTATAATATTGTTTTGATTTGCTAATTAGCTAGGAATGTGGGAATTGTAATCAACAAGTTTTGAGGTATAATTTCATTCGAAGTTAAAACGCTTAATTGTATTTGCGATCGGCATATATACATGGGAGCGTTCCACAAAATATTGAGTAAATATAGAGCGGAATACCCAAGTGTAACATTGGGATTTGGATACATTGAATTGACATCATATCAATATTACACTCATACCTTACCTGACAAATATAATTATTTGTATTGGAATAACAATGAATTTTATTTTTAGATGGTAGTAGTAAGCAAGCAACAAAGTTTTATTTATTAAATCTATTGTTCGGCTTCGGGGATACATGCCATAAATGTAATTTCTATCAATATATATGTAAAAAGGGATTCAGATAATTGTGTTATATTATTTGAATTATTGATTCATTTGGAGTGCGTAAAGAGCGATACTCGTATAGGTATGTATCCATGTGGGGCAGTACGTTTGTCATTTACTGTTTTTTAATGATTTAAATATTATGGATATAAGAAACAGCATGAAAGGTTGATGATGGTATGAAAGCCTTGACAAGCAATACAAGAAGTGATTAATGTCAAGATAATACAACAAAGTAGCTCACCGTATCAAATATTTATTTTGTTATAATGTCGTAGCTTATGGATGAGGCCGACTTGATCTTGAACAATGAAAGCTATTTTGTTCTAAAACTATCCTTATATGTTTTACAGATAAAGATCAACATAATACAAATATCTTAAAACAAATACTGTAAATTAATACTGAATGAAAATCTCACACACTATGGAAACAAAAAGTTTTGAATAGAAAAATGAAATTTTATTGAGTAGCCAAATAGTGAGTGGAGTGGTTTTACATTTCTGTACACAATTCCCGCCCTTTGCACTATCCCTCTTCTAACCATCGCAAGAATGGAATCCATTTTAAAAGAAAATGATAAAGGAAAAGAAAAGAAGAAGCAATCTGAGCTTCAGAGTAAACATAATAAATCTTAAGCATCATCTGAACTTGACGATTTACCAAAAAAACCTGCACAAGTGAAGAAGGCGAAGCCATCAATATACGAACTCGTTCTGCCAAATCTGGCGATTGCAACATACGGTGGAGGAAGTTAGTACGAGGATTCAGAACAGTCCTAGATTTGTTTTGAGCTTATTCTGTTTCCATTTGGGCAACTTGTAGAAGGCACTCTTACTCATCCCGAATTTGGCCTTGAACTCTTCCGAGGACAAGTAAGTCTGCACGCCAACATTGTCCAACATCTTACACAAACAACACATCGAATCATCACTAAAAACCCAAGCCCCAAAAATGCATACCTCTCGCTTAGTGACATCAATGTCTGGAGGCGTATCAGTTGATGATGTTTTAAGACGATCGTATGGATACGTAGTGAGTCCTTCATCATCATCGGCCTCATCCTCCTGCACATCTTCCTGTATGGTTTCTGGCTTTGCCTCCTCACTTCTCTGCTTCGGGAGGTCACGACCTAATTTCGCATGGAAGGAAATTAACTAAACTTGAATTTTTAATAGGTTGGGTGTCCAGTTACACTACAAACTATGAGATTTTCTCAACTACGTTACAAACTATTTAAATTTTCAATTACATTTTGAACTATGATGAATATGTCCAAACATAGGACTGGAGCTTTTGCCTAGTGTCGAAAAGCTCTTATTAAATTTTTAATTCACTATTTAAATCAAATCGTGATTAAAATTTTAAAGTTGGCATCATTACTCATAAGGACAAACCTGACGAGCACAGCTAGTTTTTCATCACATTATAAAAGCTCCAGCCCCATACTTGAGCATATTGAGTATATCGCATTTTCAGTTCCATAGGCCACAGTCCCATTCTATTTTGGTCCAAGAAATTTGCTTCTAGTCTCATACTTACATTTTTTGTCCCACCAACAAACTTTCCATCAAAATAATTTTACAATTTTTGTTTAAAAACTATTTTGTCATTTATAATTCCAATCCTCTATATCATTTACAACATTATAAGTCAAATATATGATTAAATGAGCAAACAAGCATGAGATTTACATTAGTAATTTATTAATTTTGGGGCCGAAATTGCAAATTTTTGGAACTGGGACCAAAATGAAAAAGATTTGTGTCCAATAGGACCGAAAATACTATGCACTATGAGAATATTTATCATAGTTTGTAATGTAATTGAAAATTTGGATAGTTTATAATATAATTAAAAAAAAGTCGCATGGTTTGTAATGTAGTCGAATATTTGACGAATATGATATTGATATGGATACCTCTAATAGAACGAGGGAAGATGAAGTGCTTAGCAGGGCCCGGTTGTTCGAAACTTTTAGTGAGCGCTGCTATGGTTGCGGATCGCTGGCTGGATGTTTCCCCGCCGACTGATTTTGGGTAAAGCTTGCTCACCATTGGAGGTGGAGTTGACAAGTTTCTCGCATTCGGATTCTCGAAAGCAGAAGCCAAAGCATTGAATGCAGGAGACCGGCCTCGTACACGACGGCCTTCGGGGGCCACAGACAAGCTTCTAGAACGCTGTGGGCCTTCTGTGGAACCTGACCTCCCAGCCATGGCCAGAGGCACTCTCCTTCTTGGTTTCTGCCGTTTAAGAAGCATGTAAGAACAGAAACCGAGGAAAGCAATTTGAAGAAGAAACTGCAAGAATGGAAATAGTCTGGATTTATTTTATGACGGAGGATTTTGCTTCTTTCACTAGGAGATCTATCACTCTTTCCTACCACCCCCTTTTCATTCAGGGACTACGACAAGGAGGTTTTTGTTTCTTTGTTTTAATGAGATGGGATACTTAAACGGTCTAAATCATTAGATGGATCATTCACATCCATTATCCCACAAAAGGACAAAGTAGTTGATGTAATCGTAAACCACTTCAAAACCTAAGCATAATGTTTCACAAAATATTTGGTTAGACTTCCTCAAACTATTTAGAGCTCAAGTTTTTCTTTCAGACTACGTATTCCAGAAATTGTTAAGAGAATACATTTCATCTGTTGAGATAACTAGTAAAAGGGAGAAATGAGAAGCAATAGAAACTTACGTCCACCATTTGGATACCCCCATGTTTGACGATAGCCAGTTTTCTTTGGAAAGAGTTGCCATGCATCTGTAGACAGACAAATAAATGTCATAAACCTCTTAAGCTCAAGAAGCCTGTTAGACTGTGTAGAGAGTACTCACTGCAAATTTTCTCGAGTCCCAAGTAAAAAAACGAGTGAAAAATCCAGGTTCATTCGTTTCTGTGATGATATATATTGGAGTTTGCTTGGATATATTTTCATGAAGAAAGTCACGCTCAAGAAATTTCTGCAGAAGAAAATAATAGGTCAATGCTTGCTAACTGCAAGACTTCAACTACATAAAAGATGGCATTATACCCAATAAGATGATAATATAATCTTGAATGTTTTTCTCGCTCGACACCACTACTAAATGTTTAGCAAACAACAATCTTTCCGACATAATAGAACAATGAAAAACAAAGTTGCATACCTCAGCGAGATTTAAACCGTTTGTCTTAGGTTTAGGTTCAACCATTTGCCCTATCCAGATATAAATATCTGAGCGGCAATCAAGAATGAATATATCTTCAGTCATAAGATCATCCTGGTCGAAATTGTACACCTCATTCACCTGTAATAGAGTGACAACAAAATTTGTTCATTGAGAGGAAAAAATAATATTATTAGACTGTAAAAACACACCTTCAGATCTCCTCCTGAAAAGCATAAGGAGGTGCACCATTGTTGTACAAAGATGACGAAGGAAACAAGTTAATCAGAATCATTCAAATGAAAAAAAATGAAAAGAAAAAAAAAAATAGAAACAGAAAGAATGTCATGCCATTGGATAGAGTGCATGAGAACAGATGAGGATCTCCTTCAGCCACTCTTGTAAGTTTCTGCTTTGGGTACTCAGAATTTTTCCCACCTAACAAATCCCAAAATTGCCCAGATTCCGCACCTTCCTTTTGAAATCTAGACTGCGCCTCTGGCTGGAAATACAAATGATGTCAATCAAATGATATTCGAGACAAAATTCTCGACTTATATCTCCTGCAACGGTATCCTGATATGTTCTGTATTTCAATACTTATTGATAATATGCAGAAAGATGCAAAATGATTACTAAAATTTATATCGCATCTGGATGTGTGAAATTCTGAGATGCTCAATGAGATATAGCATTTGATCATCTCTTGAAGAGTAGCACTGAGATTTTAAAGGGAAAAACAGCCAACAGGTAACAGACCTTTAATATATCTAGCCATCTCTCGGCAAGCTCATGCTCTTCTGCCGTTGTAGAACTTCCCAGCCAAATAAAAGCAGAGGGCCCACTGTGAACTATGTAACAGTAGGAGGAATTGAATGAAGAAGACACCTGGATCAATTGGATAATAATTTCATATCTCACCTCTAAAGAATTAAAAACAAGTCATAAAAGTTTATGAAGTGAAAGCGCAGTTTTTTTATCAACACAGGTAGCAGTATAAGTGTAAATGGCACCAGTAAAGAAGTGAACCTCCTGGTAATATCATGCTTGTTCATCAGTATACAAATAGAATAATGATTGAAACAAAGGGTATGAAGAGACTACATACTTTATTAGACTAAATGTATGAAACATGAAATGTCAAAACTATCGGCATTACATTTACTAAAAGAGGAACCACCATATGGGCAGGGCGTAGAAAATAAGCTGCTTCATTTTTAGTGTGACAGTAAAACTGCACAGAGATATCGTAAAGAGCCCAAATTTGTAATAGAATCCAATTCTGCTTGCAACTGGCAAGATTTTTTTAAACCTCACGGGTATTCCAGAATTACATTAGAGAGGTATACAACACTAGAGAATGGAGAGAGACAGAGAGAGATGAACACATTAGAGCAGAAGTCTTACAGGTTCTACTTGTATTGCTTGCATATTATCGGGTCCAGTCCCCTGAATTCGAAATAATGCAAGTCCATCCTCTGTGTATGTATCATCTGGAATTCCTTTCTTGGAAATATATCTCTTGTATCCGTCACTAAGACCACCCTGACGATGCACAGACATTTGTATTAAGAGCCATGTAAGAAATGTAAAATATATAGAATTCATGATGTGTGAGAGAAATTCAAAACTGCACATTTGTATCAGTATCACCCAAACCTTAAAAACAATGAAGGTCTGAAAAATGGCTAAGAACTGAATTGGCTCGTGTCCTTCATGAATGCGAGCCTAGAAAAACACAGAACAATTGTCCTCACTATAAATAAAAAGGCAGAGATTATCATTAAGAGAGTTATAGTGGGTAATCATGGTAATATGCCTGTGCAGGGAAGAACTTCATTAACTCAACCATCTTGCAAGCCTGTGAAGTTGCTGCTACCCTGTCTTCCTATAGAGAATAAATAGCTTGTCAGTTATCTCATATATATATATATATATATACTATGATTGATTAAAAATTTAATGCATTATCCAAAAACTGGCTGCTCATGCGAAATTGGAACTCTAAAACGGGAGTTTTCCTAGTTATTGGAGTTCAGATATTTCAATTGACTTTACACTATATTTGTTATTAATTGTCCTTTTTGCGGCAATTGCTGCCAAAAGCTGGGTAAAATTATCATAATAGTTCAGAACAATAATGTAAGTAAATGGAAAAAGAACTAACATAATTATGCAACGAAAGATCACCTCAACACTTTGTTTTCCAAACCATGTTCCTATAAGATATTCCTCTCTATCTTCCCCACGATAAGCATACTGGAAGATGTAGCAATCACCACTGTAAAACTTTGACAGATTAGGACCTTCAAGGGGAGTCTTCTGATGACCTTTCACACGCCAAACCTGGATCGTTTAAGCAGTGATGTTAATAAATTAGTACATGTTTAAAACATAAAGCAAGAAATGCAATTTTGATTAAGTGGATTTGTTCATTGCCTATAATGTAATGATCCAAGGAACTTAGTCAAAATTTTAGTAATTTTCCCAGGTTGCAAATAACAAAGCTAAGAAGTCCTACGGACAGCTTAATTTAATCTCACTTTATGAACATTTAGTCAAGTTCTACAAATATTTCACTAAATTACTGAAGTCAAACATCAAATAAAGTTTTTTGAGTTCGATTCCTCGTGGCACAACAACCAAACCAGCTAATTCATAATCCCATTTGTTGGTTCTATGATACAAATTATCCATCTCCAGTATGCTATTCCCTAGAGCAAGCTCAGCTTTTCTCACATGTTAACACTAATAGGTCTTGTAATGTCCCACGTCGGTTGGGAATCAATGTATAAATGAGGATTAAGTAAGCTTCATCGACTCCTCCAGCAACTTGGGTTTATTTTTGCAATGCAAGGACAAATGCCAAAAGCAGAGCCTGTTATGTCATCACATTATTGCGGCTCCCACCTCGTGGGCCTGGGGGGTTATAAATGGAATTAGAGCCAAAACCCGTGAGCTCTGTTGGCCCTGGGGATGATCTCTAGTGAAGGAAGTATGTAATGTCCCACTTTGATTGAGTATCAAAGTATGTATGAACAACTTGGTTAAACCATTTTGATAAAGCCATGATGCCAAATAATTGCAAGTGGAGCTCTTTGTGCCATCTTATTGTTACGAGTTCCCACGCCATGGGCCCGGTGTGTTACAAATGGCATCATATCTGACCTCAGGCGAGCTCCACCGGGCCTCAGGGGTGAGGGTGGTCCTGAACAAAGCCGACCTCGGCGAGTACCACCGGGCCCTAGGGACGATTTGCATGCAAGTGAGTGCAACAAGAAGATGTGTGTCTAAGGGGGAAGTATGAATGTTCCACATGGTTGGGAATCAATGTATGAATGAGTATTAACTGAGCTTAATGGACTTTAGCAACTTGGGTTATCTATTTTAGAAAGCAAGGGTGAATGTTAAGTAATTGTTGGCGGAGCTCATTATGATGTTGTGTTGATATTGGCCCTATCTGGTGGGCATAGGGCTTTACAGGTCTAGGTTTAGGATCTGGGTGGAAAATATCATCGTAAATGGTAATTGATATGCATGTATCAATTATTAATTAGGAGTTGTTACTAGTTAGGAGTCTTTTATTTAGATTTGTTATCGTTTATTAGATTATGGTTTAATTATCTTTTAGAGTTGGTATGAAGTGTGGCTCTTAATTATAATTTATACATAGTAGACATTAGAGTTAGGGTTATTATGTTTTTGAACATTGGAACTGTTAGGCACTCGTTAATATGAAGCATCTCTCTGGAGGTATTTTATATCTTATTTCGTGTCCATAGGCATTACTCTGCCCTGCCGGTTTTACTTCTTTCTCTTTTGTATCTCCTTTTCCTTATTTATCTTATTAACTCTTTGGGCTCTTCACTCTTACACAAATTTTTCTGACCTGCCGGATATAAGAACTCCATTACTTTCTCTTTAGTAATTTATAAATGAATCCAGCAGATATATCATATATGTAAAATAACAAAGTGAAAAACTGAATAACATGATAATTTTAAAGAACACTTCACAAAACACCACAAGCAATATTCTGCAATCACCTGTAGATCGCCTGTGCAGTCTATATGAAGTTGAATCTCTTCTTCTTGGGGGTCTTCTGCTTTCACAAGACCCTTTACATTAACTCCTTGGCGCTTTAGAATTGCTATAGAGAATCAAAATATAAGAACTTACCAATAGCATTTTATAGGGACAAATGTGCTGGATAGTCTTGATTACAACACAAAGAGAAATATCAAATGTGCTTGAACTAATGATTGAAATATTTGATAATGGATTACTGACCTGCTACCTTTCCTTTAGCATCCTGAGATGTAGAGGCATTGGTTGACTGAGGCCAGGTATCAAACTTTGACTTGAACATCACTGTCTCAAAGCCCTCAATCATATGGATTACATGAGAATTAGACCTGTTTAGGCTCTGTAGTAATTCCTATAAAATGAAAGACAATATTGACTTTACTAGAATTACATAACTTGGAGATCAAGAAGAAGAAAATTTGAGTAGCTAAGGCAGTGCGATTTACATGAATTGTGCCGCTCAGAGTTTTCCATTCCCCAAGAGAAGTACTTTTTCCCACCCAAACAAAGATTTCCATCCCACAATCAAGAATATAACATTTACTTGAATCCAATAACTGCCTCGCCAAAGAATTAGCCTCAACTGGTACTGCTTGTCCCTTCTCGATGCTTAAAGATTAAAGTATCAGCGGTTACATGTTATGAATCATCATCGCAAATTTTGTCTCATGCATTCTTGCATCAACAATTTGAATGAATATAAGAATTTTTATATAAAATGTTACGTTTATTAGAATCTGAATTTCAATCCATTTTGGTTACTTTTTATCACATAGGCTTAGGCTATTTGCACACTGAGGAAGAAAATGTAGCCATGTAAAATAGGGTGAAAAAATATCATGACTCGTGAGTATAATTGGTGAAGGACTACAATGAAGAACCTCTTTCTGCAAGTATGTTTTTTTTATCTGCATTTAGGACAAACATGAGCTCCTTATGCATTTAATATATGCTTGAACCTTCAAGCATCAAGGACATTACTGATTGTTCAGAAAAGTGACAGCTAAATAATCCAAAATATGAAAAGTATATGCACATGAGAAAGAGCAGAAGAAGAATGTGAAGGGAAAAAACATACCGCAAAAGCTTTGAAGGAACAACACCAATGCTCTTTGCTTGACTGTTGTATACTTTCCTTGGAAGTGGAGCAAAGCCACCAAAGATACTCCAAAATTCTCCAGCTGCTGCATCAGCCATTAATTTTCCATCCTCTACAGTCAAAAAACAAGGCATATGTTATGCAAACTTTGCTTAATTATAATAAAAAAAACAAAAAAGATGCAAGTAGTAGCATATTTACCAACAGCTGCTATTTCACATTTCCCATTATGATATGTATCTTTAATGTACTGAACAACTTCCAGTGCTCTAGCCCTCTCTTGAATTGATGTGTTGGAGCCATTGAATTGAAATATTTTGAAACGCGTATCTACAATGAAGATGTCATCATGATTTAGAGATGACCGCGAAAAGGGCACCTGTCCTAAGACAAAAGGGGATATTAGATAAGAGAAATTTATGCTAGAAAGAACAATCATCTGGAGAATTTAAGGAACAATTTACTTGCCTCTTCCACATGAACAGCATGTTTCCCTTTACATACATACAAGCGATTTTGGTGCTCTTTAGCCTCAGCATGCTTAAAGCCTGAGGAAAATCCACCTTTTTGAGGTATTATACATGGCTTAAAATAGGAAAGGAACTTCTCTGTTTCATGGCCCTGTACTTCACGATATTGAACAGCACGTCCACCAAGGGCTGCATCCAGTTCAACAGTTTTAATGGCGGCAGTACCAGCTTCATCCTATATAGGACAATATATCAATAATCAAAGGAATGATGTCAAAGAAGAGGTAAATATCTGAGATAAAGATAAAATCAAGACTTACCTGACTAGTATCTTTACCTAGCCAATAGTGAATATCGTGACGAAGGGCTCCACTCTTTAGGGCAGTGGTCTTCGGAAAGGAGACAAAATTGCATACAAAGTCCTCTATTAAAATTACATAGGCAAAAAGGTAGAAGAAAAAAAAGAGATGTGCCTAGGTGGTAATGTGCATGGAGATTTAGCTAAGAAAATTGTTAGATGAATGTGCATTTGTGCATATCTAAGTTGGCTCTCTTGTGCCATGCTAGAGTGATAAGATTGGTGGAAGAAGATTTTACTTGAACACAAAAATCAAAATTTACCTTTAGAATCACATAAGAATCACCCACAAAAAATTTTCCATGCGAAGATTGTGGAACTGGAACAGGTTGAAGATTTTCAATACGCCAAATCTCAATCCCACTGTATTATAAAGTCAAGGAGGCAAATAGATGTACACAGAAGTTTTTGCAATCTCTAGATTAATTTACACCTGATATATAAATTCTACTCATAGGACATAGGCACCGAGCTAGACTTTTATTGAAACTTTTACAAACAGAAATGAGTGAACATTAAAATTGCAATTTCATAGTGATGTTCACAACAGTTTAATATGAAAGGATCAGGATACGCCTTCTGTCCAGCCCCTAGGAGAGCTGGATCCAAATCTTTCATTGACATAGTGTCCTCCCAACTCTAGAATTGTCAATTCTGGAAGCTGTCCTGAGAAACTGATTGCAAAAGATTCAGTAGTTGTTAATTCCATACAAGTTAGTGCACGACATCTGATGTGACTAAGATAACACAAATTTGAATCAACTAGAATGCAGTGGAACTTTCAACTGAATGTACAAAAGAAGGACAATGAATTACCAAATAATTGATGTTGATAAATAAACGAAGACTAGCTAATCAGCAATGCAACAAAAATACTTATTTGGGAATAGTTCAACGAGCAAACAGCAATGTTAATCCAAGCATGAATACAGTGAGGGCAGACACGAGATAGAATGGATCTCATGTTATGAGCAACTAACAATATTCTTAGTGAACGCCTTGAGATGCTAATCCTAAAAGAAATTCTCAAAGAAACTTAGTGGGCATTTGCCATCTTAAATCTTAAGTACAGAGAGGTGCTGTTTCCATTTCCAATTAGTGCAGAAATATGCCTTTTATGTTTTCTCCTAGCTACTTGCTTATAGGTACACAATAGGTAGAACTAAAGTTTGAGAATCATTCATCTTGCCCTCTTAATGGAACAATTATGCCTCACGTTAGAGCTTGATTTTTTCTATCATGCAAAATCCACAGCCATGTTAGAAACAACTAAATCAGAATCAATCAGTACCAAGTAGTGCCATCTTTTGTTTCTTCGGAAAAAGTTCTATTTGCATTCTTTTCTGCAGGCATGCCCCTAAAATGGTAAATACAATGCTCCTAAAGTGGTTAATACAATTCCTCAACCCTCCAAGCCCTTTTACGTTTACCATCTCTTGGAAGACCGATCCTTATATTTGGAACATCAACTTAAAAAATAATAATCTTTGTGTGCCAAAGAAATTATACCAAAAGTTTGTTACCATTCTAACATCCTTAAAATCACAAATCCCAGTTCCCCTCAAAAAAGAAAAAAGAATCATAAGTCCCAGTCTATCCATGCATTTCCAGATGAAAATAGTGGCTACCCTGATCATTAAGTTTCAATCTTTCTACAGTTAAATCATGCATTCATATTTGCAATGAATCATAAAGAAAAAAAACTGACAACAAAATTTAAAGAAACGAGCAACAAGGAGATTCAGCTACGCTAATCACCTTGTATTTGTCGGATGATACGCCCGCCTGATACGAATAAAGAACATAAATCACTAATCACTGCACCACAACTAATTACAAACATAAAAATTGCCAAGACGGATTATAACAAGATTGAATGTAAAGAAGGGAGGAAAAACGAAGCCTGTTTTCTTAAGGGAGAGAGAAGGGGGATCATAGAGGGAATGACGATATGCTGGGCAACAGAAGTGTCCATCTATAACGGTAGCTAAAAATAGAAGCCCCTCTCAACGGAATATAACCAGAAATCGAATGCGATACGAAAGGATTACAGCCACCTTTTGGAATGGCTTACAAAGGAAACAGAAATTAAAATAATATGAAGGAGGATAGTACGAAAATGGGAAATTGGAGGAAAAGTAAAGAGTGCAGTGTGGCGAGTTGGGGGATAATTGAATAAACGGTGATGGAGTAAATTCCATAGTAAGATGGAGATGGAGTTGATTTCCGATTTTGAAGGAGTCCAAGGGAAGGGGTGGAGTGGGGAAAATGGTGGAGGGCAAATAGCCTCCATGATTCATGCATGACCAGAAACATCAAACAGAGCTTCCTTTTTTCCGTTGATGTATTTGCATATCTTCTAGTAAATATTAGACATATAATATCGGGGAAAACTTAATTGCAATAAGTTTTTCGTGCAATGGATATTTTAGCATAATCTCTAACATTTCTTCAAAATTATACTAGAGAACTGATTGACTCATCGAA
>AYJT01051255.1:0-17157 GCA_001278415.1 Ocimum tenuiflorum | reverse complement strand
TTTTTTGACAGATGTTGGTAGAGATTTAAGAAGTCTTCGAAGGTGTGTACTCTAATACCATATTTATCGGCCACCATTCGTCGTCTGGTCTCGTATATATTTTTAAATTAAACAAATTGTAAAATGGAGCTAAGGAAACGACAGCGTGGTTGGGTGTAAGCTCAATTATAACTAGGCAGTTCGCACAACTTTTTATTTCCTTTTTAATTTTTAACTAATTAAATGGAGATACTTATTTCTATATTATTGGCCAATCAATTTTTTATAGATATAATAAAAATAAATAAATATATCATAATTCATAACTTTTAATTCTCTACCAATAGAGATAAATATTTTATTTTTAAATTGACATATATACGTTAAAATTATGTTACAAATAACTTTGTATTTCATTGGTTAAGACTTAATTAGCATTTCAATTGTTTTATGGTATAATTACATATTCTTACTACTTTAAATACAAGTTGTATTTTTAATCTTAAAAATAAAATAAAATATTGTTGTGGTTGGGTGGTGTGTAGTCATGGATAAATCATACAAAATTATTGTGATTGGATTGAGATGATTACTAATGATGTGGAAGAGAGAGACATTAATTAAATATTGAAATGGTTGGATGGTTGGAGTGATTGTTGATAAATATAGTTTGATACATTTTTTACCCAAAAGACTAAACTCCACATTTTTCACAAAAGTATTCCCATCAGAATAATTCAAATTTTATCTTTACTTTTTCTCTCTCGTTACCAAAAAAAAAAAAGAAAAGAAAAACTCAACAAACAATTTTACATTACTTTTTCACTACTTCACTAAAATAAACACATCAAGCAGACCCTAAGGATTTTTTTTTTCTTGAAAAAACATAAATATCTAAAGTATATAGTAAACAAAGTATAATATTCTTAATCTATATCTTAACTTATAAAATCCATTGCACCATAATTATCATTTAGAAGAAGAGAATATTAGAGACGAACAAATGTCTATCAATTGATTAGAGAATTTTATATAAATTTTGTAAGAACCAAATACCGTTAGTGATGAGTAGATTGCATTTTCAATGTTATAGGACACGGTCTCATTTTATTTTAGTTTCATTAAATTTTAATTTTAGTTCTATACTTGCATTTTTGTCCCATTAACAATTTTTTTGTCAAAATATTTTGCAATTTTAGTCTAAAAACTATTTTGATATTTTAAATTTCAATTTCTTTATATCAATAAGAACAATATAATTTAAATATGAGATAAATTGAGCAAATGAAAGCATAATTTGAATAGCAATTTTTTTAATTTTAGAACTAAAAGCAAATCGACTATATCATACGGGACGAAAAATACAATTCACTCATCAGTGATTAATTGATTGAATTAATAACTCAAGAATCAAGAATTAACCCAATAATAACTAAAATTATCATTTTTTTTGTGCTTCGTGAGTGGGCATTCTCGATTTTCATGTTGACTATCTTGCCCTTGAAATAGTGCAAGGTCTAAGCAACACCATTTCTGTTGGTCGGTGAAAGGTTCGAAGTTGTAATGAAATTCGAGAGATCAATAAGATATTGATTATGGAGAGGATTTAGACAATGAAGTCGGTATCAAATCTAAGAAATAAGCAATTAACAAAAACACTAATGTAAATAAAATTATGTTGTAATGTGTGTGAGATGATTAAGGCTATGGTCAAACTGCAAACTCCAGCACGTGTTTAAATGAAAGTGTTATCAATTCAGTATTTAAAATATAGTTTAGTTTCGATTAATAAATACCTAAAACACGTATATTTCATGAAAGATCATTTAAATCTCAATTCAATACTTAATGTTGAGGTCTTGAATTTTGAATATATCTCTTAGATTTTATATCGAAAATTGAATCATTCTTCATCTCTTGTTGCAGTATATTTTTGACAAAATAATAGTTCAAATTAGAACACTAATACTTTACAAATAGTTTGGTGCTTTGTCATGCAATTTAAACAAAATTAAAGGAGTAGATATATATCTAAAAATAGTAGATACATACAAGTGAAAACAAGGAAAGTAGATACATTCCTAAAAGCAGTAGAAAAATAAATTGGGGCCTGTTGTGGAATAAGGTAGCATGGATGCTTGAGATCCTTTACTTTTTAACGGTGCTCCACCCTCTATTTTATTTTTAAAAATTTATAATTTTTATTAATTTTTTGTGTAAAATTTTAACTTATTATAACTTAAAGTAATTTTATGAGTTCAACGAGATGTTTACTCCACCAAATTAGGGTATATAATAAATTTAGTATTTAATTTTTAATTAATATGCATTATTAAAGTTGATTAATTCATTATAATATTTGGTGAGCTTTTAGAATTCAGATTTTTGTTTATATGTACTGATTAAACTGTATTATATCATAATTAATTTTTATTTTTGTAATATATATTGTAAACATTGAAATATTTGATTGTGAAATAGAGAGTGAAGGGTTATTATGGAGTAGATGATCTAAAGTCAGGATAAATGGGCTTGATCACAGTAAAAGTCCATGATCAACAACCGCCATTAACGGCCATAATATACAGATGTAGTCAACACATTATATTATATACTAGCCTATGATATATACATTACATTACATGTAATCTATAGAGTTGGGGGCCCTGTTCTCAAAGTACGAGAGAGAGAGAGAGAGAGAGAGAGCAAAGAGATATAAATATTAATCAATTATGGACATAATAATCAAGCTTGCAAAATTAAAACCACATGCAAGTTTTTAATTTTACGTCAACACAAAAATAAAAGAGCTGCCGTAACACCACGTGATCCCAGAAGGAAAAGAGGGAAAAATACGAAATTCTCAAAAATTTTCCCGATTAATTATTCTGCCACATTAACTCCTTTCTTCAATATACACATACATTTATAAGGCACATAATATCATATCATACATATATATATATATATATCACTTCTTCTTCTTCTCCCTCCTTCCACAGTTCACACTTCTCATATATTCATGTAATTTTAATTTTAAAGACAAAAATGGGAAGGCCTCCATGCTGTGACAAAATTGGCTTCAAGAAAGGTCCATGGACTCCCGAAGAAGACATCATTTTAGTGTCTTATATTCAAGAACATGGTCCAGGGAATTGGAGAGCTGTACCTACAAATACTGGTATATATATATATATGTGTGTGTGTGTGTATTACTTTTTAACATAATTGATATATATGTTTGTGGGAATTTAGGATTAATTCTTATGGATTGTGATTGATTAGTGATCAATTTCTTTATTTTGTGTAAGGTTTGATGAGGTGCAGCAAGAGTTGCAGGCTGAGGTGGACAAACTACCTAAGGCCGGGGATCAAGAGGGGCAATTTCACCCCTCATGAAGAAGGGATGATAATCCATCTACAAGCTTTATTGGGAAACAAGTATGTGATCTTTTTTTTTTTTTATTAAATCCAAAATTTAATATTTAATTATAGAAATGTTGTCACAACCCAAAACCTGAAAGGTAGTTTAATTCTTGATACAAGGACCGAGAGATGAATTCTCAACTTAGAACCCGAAAGATCATCGAATCGGATTTTGGATTGAGAATTTTGGAGTCTTTAAGGTCCTGAATCAAGAACTAATAAACTATCTTTTTGAGTTGTGAATTGATAATACTCCTTCATTATGTTATATTGATATAATTGAGCATGAGCATGCTATTTTGTTTTTGACAGATGGGCTGCTATAGCTACATATCTTCCACAAAGAACAGATAACGATATCAAGAACTACTGGAACACTCACTTGAAGAAGAAGCTCAAGAAATTCCAGTCAAGTTTGGACCCTCAAATGGCATCTGATCCAACGGCCTACACTCATTTCATATCGAAAAACTACGGAAGAGTTGTCGACAGCAGCAACAACATGAGCACCGCAGAGAATTCAACAGTATATGCTTCAAGTGCAGAGAATATATCGAGGCTTCTAGAAGGATGGATGAGATCATCCCCTCTCCAGCCTCACAACATCACTAATTCTTACCAAAATGGCTATGGCGATTTTGGGAAACCATTCACAACTGATCAAAACGACGACGCAGTGATTCAGTACATGCCACAGAAAATGGAGCATGAGGTGCCAACTACTCATCACGATTCGGAGAGATTGATCGATGAAGAGAAGATGAAGATCGATAACGATCCGCCATTATCGTTTCTTGAGAAGTGGTTGCTGGATGAAAGTGCAGGTCAAGTTGAAGGAGTGGTGGAGCTCACAACGATATTTTAGTCGAGAAGAAAGGTTTAAGGGATTTTTTTATTTTGTGTTTGATTAATTTACTCGAGTTTGTTCTGAATATTGAACATCAGATGATTATTAGCAGAAAAATGGGAGTGTTTGAGCATCTGAAAATCTTTTCAGAAACTTATCTTCTTCTGCTAGGGTTCCAAAAAAGTGGGATCTCTTTACTGCTACCTCCTCTTTTCTTTTCTTTACTAAATTTTTAATATCTTTGACAACTGTAACTTGATAGTATAGTTAGTCACTGTTTTATTGAAGTATTTCTTTTTTTCAAGTAATACAACTCATATTTTTTTCCATAAATATTTACCTATACCTATTTTACATCTTATATTGTTTGTTTTATCTCTCTCAAACATTTTTTGTTTTTGGTACATATTCTCAAACATTTTATTTAAAAGCAATAATCTAGTTTATATTGTTTATTTAAGGGAAAAGTGCGTTTTAGCCCCTCAACTATTATGTCAGGGACAAATTAGCCCCTCCACGATTATTTGGATCAATTAAATTCTTCGACTTTGAAAATTGACTTAACTAAGCCCCTTGTACTTTTAAATTACTAATTTATATTTCATATTACTATAATACCCTAATTAGGGGATGAATATATTTGTTTAAAGAAATCTCTTAAAATAACTTAAACCACTCATTTGTGCATGAAGGAATTTACGACGCTTTTCTTATTCAGATATATTTGAAAATAATTAAAATTAATTTAATTTTAAAATTAATAAAAATTCTAATGTGGCCTAAACAAAAAATTAAAATATATAAACCTACAAAATAATAAAATTTCAACATGGATTAAATATTAATCAAATAAAATTCACTCAAACAACATTGTATTTAGATTAAATCTCGATTAGAACATTACGTTACAATGATGTTTCATTTATGGAAAAATATAAAATAAGCAAATCTCAATTATCTTGTGTATTTTTATTTTTTTTATTATTTTGTATATTTTATGTAACAATTATTTTAAAAGATTTCAGATATATCTAGTTATTGTGGGTGAAATTACAAGAGATAAGTACGAAGAATTTCTTGTAAACAATTGCAAGTAAAGAAAATAGTAATGCTTTAAAGAGTTAGGTAAACGATTATCGTGTCCCCTTCCTTACTAGGAGCGGGTCCTATTTCTACAGGAGGTTGGTCAAATGGGCGGCTTCCTCCTAAATCGTGTTAGGATTCGTGCTCAGTGATATTCGGGGGCGGTTGGAAGTGCGTGAGTCAAAGTCTGGTACAAGTCGCGGTTGTGGGTTGACGGGCTGCTTCTGCCCTCATTTTGTGGTCGGACTAGGTGGGTATGATGGCCTTTTAGTGAGCCTGGCATTATTGGGTTGGGACGATTTTTACTCCCAATACTAATATTTTTTACTTTCTAAGTCATTATATCAAGTTATTTATGTATCATATTTATTTTATTTATTTAAATTCACTGTACATAATATTGGTAAATCATAGTATTTTTCGTAGAATATTACACGTTAACACTAATTAGGTCTTAATTATCTTAGTATTCTTATATTATTATTAATTTATGATATATATAATGAAAAGAGTAAAATTATTAAATACGCAAGTTAATGAAAATTTGAAATACGATTTAGATTTGAGTATAACATATATATTCATCCATAATAAGGGTATTATAGGAATACTAAATATAAAAAAATAATTTAAAAATACAAGGGGCTTAGTTTAGTCAATTTTCAAAGTCGAAGGACTTAATTGATTCAAATAGTTGTGTATGGACTAAATTGCCCCTGACATAATAGTCGAGGGTCTAAAACGAATCTTTTCCCTTTATTTAAATATTTTCCATTACATAATTATATAATTGTTTATACCTATAATACAATTTTAGATCTGTTTATTTTAATTAAATAATAGTAAACTATAATAATCTCTTATACATAAATATATATTAATTATATTTAAATAAATAATATAAGTTATATTATATGTGTAGATAAATTATAAAATTATATAAAGGATGACATTAAAACAAAAAAATATATAAATTGCATTATTCCTTTTAATTAAGTGCTTGGGGTAGGTGTTAGGTCTCAAATAAGAGAATATAGTTTTGCGGAAGCATTAGTTAATAATACAGTTGCATAAATTGTAAGCTCAATTGACTTGTGAGAAAGTCAGCTGGGTTATTGATTTGTTGTCAAGTTGGTCAGTTAGAGTTTATTCTCAGTTATACTCCAGCTACTATGAGGTAGCTGGGTTTCAACCACTTGTCAAGAATTTAAATAAGGTTGTAAAAGACACGAATATTATAGAGGTCTGGATTAAATAATCCTACGTCCTCTCTTCCTTCCAGATGAAGGAAAATCACTAATCCTTTTTGTACACGGTGTGTTAATACGGTTTACAGTAGAGATTCTTCTGAAACAGAGGACCTCTTCTATCCTTGGTCGCAGGCACAACTGATCTTCGAAACTTTACCGGATCCAATCCTAAGCTTCTTGATCTGCCAGTGACGTTTTAGTTCCCTTCTTAAACTTGGATTGGGTTTAGTAGTTGTTCTTAGATAAGGTATATCTAAGAACTTTCTCCGTATTAGCTGAAAGCTTCAGATCACCGGGTTGTCTTGAGTTGGAAACTCAGAAAGCTTTAGGTGCTTTGAAGAGAGAGTGAGGAGATAAACGTTAGATAACTTAGAGCAGATGGAAATTCAATAGTCTTCTCTCTTTTTTTGACTCCACTATTTATATTTGTTGGATTTGAATAGTAGCCGTTGAGAACTAGACAGAAGACATGGGTTGAATAGTTAAATCTGTCGTCAGAGGAAAAGAGCTGTTGTTGTATTTGCAACAGCTTTTTTAGAACTTTATCCATCGGTCCGTCAGGTTTCGGCTATGGAGCGCTGGATAATACCTATTGTCAGAATGTCTTTTCAGGAAACATTCCGAAAGTCAGCTTTGAATATTCATCTTTTGTCTTAGTTGTCTAAAAGACAACTGGGCTAATCTTCTGACTTGATAGATAGAGATTTCTTGGATGTCAGTTCTCTTTTTGGAAGTCAGCTCTTGAGTCAAACTTGTCTTCAAGCTCAGCTGTCAGTTCAGAGTGAACTGCAGCTAGATTCTTTTCATAGCTGAGGAGTTTCAGTTTAAAACCTCACAGCTGGGTTGATACAGTTGTGGTCCAGTCACCGTAGTAGAACATGATCTTATATGATTCTTTAAGTCTTGAATCTTCTAGCTTCAGCTCTTCGAGAACCTAAATTATTACACATTACACCTATACATCATTACATTCTAAGATCAATTTTATACTACTGACATAGTTTCTGATATCATCAAAATATTCTAATTCATAACAGTAGGATAAAAAACATATATTTGTAGGAAATTCATACTTTTACGATAAATTTGTTAGAGTTATTGTGTATAATAAATATTATTGTACTTCACTATTACAAAATTATTTCATTAAAATGCACAAAATTATTTTATTCATTTGAATGCACACCATTCATTTGTAAAACAAAATGTATAAATTGATTGAACCGGATGCAAATATAGCACAAGCCAATCACTCAAACAATACTTGCCTAATAAATTATTTGAATATTTTGAGCAGTTTTTTTTAAATTAAATACAATATTACAATAAATTCTACTCTGATATTTCTTGACATTTAAGATGGGAAATATGCTCACCCACTGAATCCGAAGTGATAGACTTGAACACTCTTTTTTGCAATGAGTAGATAAACAAATCAATATAATCTTGAAACTGCAATTATGGATACATTTATTAGGGCGACGGTAGAGATGGCGACTTCAAATAAAAACAACATTAAATAAAAGGAAAGCACTATATTAAATCCATGGAGTGTATAAAATTGCTGAAATTTCACTTATCTACAGCCCTACAATAAAAACCAAAGTAAATGAGTACTTCCAGTAATACAATTCATCCAAGCCAACTTTCCATTAATATACAAGATAAATTACATCTATAATCCAGCTATATATTATTGTTTTTCATAAAGTTCACGTGCATGTAATTTCACATTAACCATAAGTACGTAGCTAGGTTGGGTTTGGGACCCCATGACTTCCTAATATGATGATTACCGTTAAAAATTAAAAATTAAAATTTTAAGTTCCTCTTATGTTTGTTTTAAGCAGGTTGGCTTAGGAGTGAGCAAGAACTCGGGAAGTAAAATAAAAGCCTGAAACGAACCAAACAATTTTGGTCATTTTGGTTTGTTTTTTCAGATTTTGGTCGGGTTCGTTCTTTTTAATGAAAAAAACAATTTTTCGGTTGCAAGTATATATTGGATTGATGAAAGATAAAATTTTGTTTTGCTTTGTGTTGGATTTTGGTTTATAAATGTTGATTTGTGGTGGATTTTAGATTATGTTTGATTTGTAGTTTATGTTGGATTGTGATCTAAATTGATGTTTTATCTGTTTGGTTATGTTTTTTATATATTTTGGTGAGACCGGAAAAAGAAAAACTAAAATACCAAAACTGCAATTTTGGTTTGGTTATCTTTTTTACTGGTTTTTTCTTAATAATTGGGTTATTTTATCGGTGAAACCAACTAAAGTAACTGAATACTTACACCTAACGTAACTTGGCAGTGAAGACATATGAAAGTATTGAATGAATAGCACAGTTAGGGTAGTCACAAAAAGAAAGGCTTGGAATGAGACATTGACGTGGAGATGGTTGTGTGAAGGAGGACAGCTAGGATTTCTAGTGTCACGAAATTCTTGCCACTTGATATGGTAAATAACGCCGCTGATTTATCCTTAACAAAGAGGGAAACATGTGACCTCCCTTCCATTCTCACATAATAATGCTCAAAACCATGATCCAATAGTCATATATCTTGATAAAATCTTTCTTTCTAATAGATTTTCATTGAATTGTACACTCATCATTTATCAAAATAATGTAAAAGTGCGTGTAATATTATTATATAATAGGGAATTCACACCATTTTCCTAAGCCTTGTCACCTTGCAAGGTTCAGCCCATGCTTGTGTTACATTCTATTTTGCACCTAATATTTTCTTATTAATATTTCTTTTTAATTTCAATTTCAATTTTTATGGTAATTCTGAATCGAAGAACAAAAATAAAGCTTAAAGGAACTGGAAAAGAAATCTTAAATAAAAGTAGTAAAAATATATAAATGATGCAACACAAAATAATGCAAGGATATGCTCGGGGATGGGGATATCCAAATATACGATATTGGAAATTTGGAATTTCTTAATGCTAGTATACGTATGTTTGCTATTCGGGACTTTCACCTTGTGAAATTCGAATTTGTTTAGCATTTTACAAAAATAAATTCCTTTCCAAATCGTGACAACTCTTGCCATCTATACATGTCCAACTAGATGAGATTTGATTGGATAATGGCTCATGCGATTCTTCAAACTTTCATACTAAACGGTTGAGATCTCCTGTTATACGATACTGTCACACATGCATACCAAACACCCCTTAAATCCACTATGTTAACCTGAATGAATAAGGGAACTGATTCTACCACAAATTAGAGGTGTTTTCATTAATTTGTAATGCACTTAGACCACACGTCTTCAAGACCTAAACTATTTCAAAGACCTAATATAGTGTATTATGTTAAAACATTTCTGCATATATACATTTAAGTTTTAACGACTCCGAGATACCAAAACTATTCTAAAACCGTACAAGAGTCATAATCATTTAGTAGGCGAAAAATTGTTCAATGATAGATTCGTATTTTCAGAATTATGTAAGCATCTTGAAGATAACAAAGTAATATGTATATTTATATGAGTATACGATAACAAACCCAACTCAAGTGTACGATAATTATGAATGTGGATGATTGCAGTATTATACAACAAATAAACTAAAATTATAAAATATGTAAATTATATTATCCTTCTTATATTAAACATTAAAAAGAGAAACTAATTAGCACTCATTTGTAATAGATAATTAGTATCGCTTACATTAATTTGGCAATTAATTGGGGCAAATATTAGCTCAGCGAGTAAATACTAAAAAAAAGTCCTCATCTTTGATCTGAATTTCCAAATGCAAATGTGATCACCTTGTGTTTTGCACCTGCCATTCCATTATGTGGAATAATAGGGAGGATATCTTGAATCAGTGTAGAGACAATAAAATTAAATTGCCATTATTTCCCATTTAAGATATTTCAATTCCTTATTTGTTGATCAGGTGCACTACATAATGACTGTAGCTGTAACATGCAAAATAATAATGTTGCCGCATTAATGCCATAATAATTTTCTTTAATATTTCCTTATGTCGTACTCCTTTTATTTGTAACATGACTTTTTATCCTACGAATTTGAGTTTTATTTGTAACATGATTTTTTTTTTTTTTGGCGGAATTGTTCTTAGACCAACTAACGAAGCATGATCAGATTTTTGTTTTAAGATTTATGGAATTGTTTCTTTCATGAATCAAATGTCATGAAATATTTATTTCGAGATTTAAACAAATATCCGAAAAAAAGAAAGAAATTTGACAACTAGTTGATTTATCAGAAATGCTGCAAAACCTGGGACTGAAGGAGCATTTACAAATTAAATTGATGGTGATATTAGATCAAAAAGTGGTCGTATAGCTAAATACTTCATTGCCTGCAAATATGCAATGTAAAATCTTGCATTAGATGATGATGCATTGGACAATCTACGGATTTTAATCAATTATACTAAATGATAAAATAATGAACTTATTATTATGTAACCAAAATAATTTCAATTTTAAATAATCAAATACTCTTTTCTTTCAAATTTAAATTACGCAGATAATACATGAAATTAAACCTACCTTCAGCCTCTTTGATTTACATCTTGACCATTTTTATTTTAAAAAATAGGAACAGAAGAAAATATTTATTTTAAAGTTTATTTATTGTTGTTAGTAGCGAGAGTGACAAGTCACTGAATAATAAAGACTCAAGAAATAGAAATTTGTTACAGAAATAAATTACAATTTAACTAAATGATTATAGTAGAGATATTCAAACTCTATTACAGAATTATAGAATAAATAATTCTATGTAAAATCAATTACAATAATATGAAGATCGAACCGCAATGTTGTTAAATCGAGTCGAGGAGACCTCTGCCCGCAAGACAATATTATTCTGGTAGTACTCTCGGTTGATGCGAATTTGCCCCGAAAGGTAAAACGATTCGGATTCATCTATAGCAGCACCATAAACAAAGAAGTATCGGCGAACGGAACGAAAGCAGATATGCTGAGATATGGTTTTGGATACGAAAATATGCAGAGAATTTTCGTGTTGAAAACGTGTATGAAGGGGTCTAAAATTTATGAATGAATTCGACCATGTATGTACCCCTATTTATAGTCGACTTTTCCCACTCCTTATCGGATATTGGAATCCTTATCAGATATAAAAAATATCCGAAAAATAAGATACACATAAATCTTGTGTGTGAAGACATCCGATACATCTTAACGGATAATGATACATGTATATCACGTATGATACATGTATATCGTGTGGGAGAGATTAGGATAAATCCAAAATTACAATTCCAAAATATAAGTCTCGGATAATTTCTCACTCACCAGGATTCCAACAATCCCCCACGTGAGTAGAAATTGTCCATGAATGTATGCATATGCACAACCAAGCACTCGAAGAATTTTTATTGCAAAAGGAAAAGTAGCTTTTGGCTTTGAACTTACCCTTTTCAATGTCGTCAGGCATACAGGCAGCGTAGTGGATATATCGCCTTGAACTACTCCTCCACAGCGTATATCGAGTCAACAATATTAAAGCAATAAAACTTCAACTTTCATCCGTTCTCATGTTTGTTTTCATTTTGGCCCTGGAAAACCCCTTTGGATTCATAAATGTTTACATTTGAAACGACCCCATTTCACACTTACATAGGTGATCTCTTATTCAAAATATCATGTTATACTTCACCTTTACAAAGTTTAGGAATTATTATGAATCATAGGATTCAGCCTTTTACCACATGCAAGTCTCGACACTGTTTGCACTTTTAGGGAAGGGTGCAAGTGTTGTCACTTGAACTCTTATAACTTGGTTTTCCCTATTGAACCATACTCATGGGATCTCCAATCTCATGGTTGGGTATCCACTATAATTGTTCTTCGTTTGTGGTTTTTAATCCCATTTCCTTTAGCAACTTGGCCATTTGATCTCGGTTTAATCCTTCGATTAGCAGTTCTGCTAGGCTATTAATTGATCTAACATAATCTATCGCAATAACCCCATTTGAGATCAAATATCTAACAGTATTATGTTGACAACGAATGTGTCTCGACTTACCATTGTACATACTATTTTGTGCTCTTACAATAGCAGCTTGGCTATCACAGTGAATCATTACTGTAGGCACAGGTTTGGCCAACATAGAATCTGTTCAAGAAAGTTTCGAAGCCACTGAGCCTCTTCACCAGCTTTATCTAAAGTAATGAACTCAGATTCCATGTAAATCGAGCTATACAAGTTTGCTTCGTCAATTTTCACGAAATCACAGCACCCCCCACAATGAAGACATATCCACTTGTGGAATGCGATTCATTAGAATCTAATATCCAGTTCGCATCGTCGTACCCCTCAAATACAGACGGGTATCTTATATAATACAGCCCCAAGTTAAGAGTATACTTCCAAGTATCTCAAAACTCTCACAATCGCTTTCTAATGATCCTTATCAGGATTACTTGTGAATCAACTTTACTTGTTCACAAAACATGCAATATCGGGATGAGTGCAATTAGTCAAATACATCAAGATCCCAATAATCTTAGCATAGTCCTCTTGAGCTACATGTTCTCCCTTATTCTTCTTGGGGTAAACATTAGGCTCCAATGGAGTTTTAGCCAGAACGTTATCAAAAGCATTGAATTTTCTCAATATCTTCTTAACATAATGGGATTGAGACAGAAAAATTCCATCATCTTTTCTTGTGATCTTCATCCCAAGAATCACATCGGCTAAACCCATATCTTTCATGTCGAAATTTCTTTCGAACATTTGTTTTGTGTTTACTATGATTTGTCGATTACTTCCCATAATCAGCATATCATCCACATTAAGGCATATAATGATATACGAGTCAGGAGTGCCTTTGTAGTTAAAAAACTTGTCATGTTCATTGAACTTGAACCCATTTGACAATATTACTTCGTCAAATTTCAAGTGCCATTGATTGGACGCTTGTTTCAGACTATATAATGATTTAACAAGTTTGCATACCTTATGCTCCTGCCCATGAACAACAAACTCTTCCGGTTGTTCCATATAGATCTCTCCTTCGAGATCACCATTCAGGAATGTAGTTTTCACATTCATTTGATGAACTTCTAGATTGTACAGAGCAACAATCGATAGAAGCAATCTTATCGATAAATCCTTGTTACAGGAGAGTATGTATTGAAGAAATCATCTCCCTCCCTTTGCTTATAGCCTTTGACTACTAGTCGAGCCTTATATTTCTCAACATTACCATCAGCTCTATACTTCTTTTTGAAGATCCACTTGCACCATAAAGCTGTACAGGCTTTAGAAAGATCGGTCAGAATCCATGCACGATTTTGTATGATGGAGTCTATCTCACTTCTTATGGCCTGTAGCCATAACTCACGATCTAGTTCGAACAAAGCCACATCAAGGGTTATTAGTTCATCAATTAACATGTGATGAACTCTGGACCAAAGTTCTTGGTTGTTGTCACCCTTCGACTACGTCTCAGTTCTTTCTTATTATGATTGGAACTAGTAGCCTCCCCAACACTTCTTTTGTGTGATGTGGTCGGATCAGTCTCATTGCTCTTCCAGAGAAAGATATTTTTAAATAATATCACATTCCTTGATTCCATTATTGTTCCTTCATGAATTTTAGGAATGTCTGACTTGTGAACTAGAAAATGATACGCTGCGCTATTAAGTGTATACTATATAAAGATAAAGTTGATCGTTTTAGGACCTATTGTAACTTGTTTAGGAAGTGACACTCTTACTTTAGCTAAACACCACCGTACTTTGAGCTATTTATGGAAAGATAAAGTCGATTGTTTTAAGACCTATTGTAATTTGTTTAGGAAGTGACACTCTTACTTTAGCTAAACACCCCCGTACTTTGAGCTATTTATAGGAAGGCTTCCTTTCTTTCCACAGCTTGTAAGGAGTTACATCTCATTCCACTGAATTAAACGGCAATTTCACCATCTTTGCCTCAACACAAATTTGGCGTTTGTAATCTTTGTTAAATTCAGTCACTTTTAGTAAATTCAAATTTACTAAACCTTTTATAGCATTCATATTCACATGTTGCAAACGAATATGCCATAAATCAGAAGACTTAAGCAAGTAAGAAGAAGAATCAACTTTCATTGCACTAGAAACATGAGCTTTTTGGCGTTGTACCATTACATTGATTTTGAAGAGATTATCCAGTAAATAACCTCGATCTAAAAACATGCCGAACTTATTCAATATAAATTTATCAAACTCGAATACAAGTTTAAAATCGGTTTTTACGAGATCCAGAAACTAAAATTTCTTCAGATTTCAAGGACATGCAACACATCATTCAATGTCAGCTCTTTTCCATTTGTCACATTTAGCACCACGTTTCCAGTTCCAGCTATCTCAGATGTAGCTTGATTGCTTATGTGTAGCTTTCGTCCTTCAACAGCTCGGTAGGACGACAGCATGTCTCTGTCACAGCAGACAAGCACGGTAGCTCTAGTATCCACGTACCAATCCCTTGGATTGTTGATGTGGAGTACTTCAGAGATGATTGCAATCGGATCATCCTCTCAGTTTTCAATCTCGGCAATTTGAGCAAGTTGTTTCCCTTGCCTTTGTTATTCTTTGGTTTTCTGCACTCATTGGCTTAGTGCACAATTTTGTCATAGTTATGACAAGCTCCAGTAAACTTTGGCTTGTCGTAAGGCTTTTTCCCAACTTTAGCCTTTTTCTGCATTGATGGACTGCCACGTTGCTCCATCAAATTGACCTTCGAATCAAACAACCTCGGTCTTTGATTAGTCTTTCTATTGTCTTCTTCAATTCTGAGTTTGACAATCAGATCCTCAAAAGACATCAGCTTTTGTTTGTACTTCAAGTAACTCTTGAAGTCTTTCCACAAAGGTGGAAACTTTTCAATCACGGCTACAACCGTGAAAGCATTGGGAAGAACCCAATGGCTTTAACGTTGTGCATAATGAGTTGGAACTCTTACACTTGTTCCAACACCGACCGACCGTCTACCAGCAAGTACTACAGGTACTTGGCTATAACATATTTTTTGGTACCCGCATCTTCAGTTTTGTACTTCTTTTCGAGTTGTTCCCACATCTCTTTAGAAGTCTTAGTTCCATAGCAAACATTGTACAAGGTGTCAGTCATACAATTAATGACAAAGTTACGACAAAGAAAATCACCTAGTGTCCATTGATCGTAGGTGATTATTTTTTGTGTGTCATGTTCGACCTCAACAATAACTGATTTGTCGCCTTGCAGGTATCCAGCAAGCTCCAGGGTAGTTAGGTAGAATTGCATCTTCTGCTACTAAGTATGGAAGTTGGTTCGGTCGAATTTGAAGGGCTTATCGACAATACTCATCGAAAAGAATCTCACTGCAACAGTCATTGCAGTCGAGTCGATGTTTAGTGGGGTTTCGCAATGTTGAATGCATCCATAAGGTCGGTTGGAGTTCCAGTTGAGTTACTAGGAGTTTTTGTCAAATCAGCCATTGCTAAGAAACAACATAATATTGTCTTGCGGCTGTTTGTTAGTAGTGAGAGCGGCACAAGCCACTGGATAATAAAGTCTTAAGAAATAGAAATTTATTACAGAAATAAATTACAACTTAAATAAATGATTACAGTATAGAGATTCGAACCCTATTGCAGAATTATAAAGCAAATAATTCTACATAAAATAAATTACAATAGTATGAAGATCGAACCACAATATTGTTGAATCAAGTCGAGGAGACCTCTGCCTGCAAGACAATATTCACCCGGTAGTGCTCTCGGTTGATGCGAATTTATCCCCAAAGGTAAAATGATTTGGATTCCTCTATAGCAGCATCGCAAACAAAGAAGCATTGGCGAGTGGAACAAAAGTAGAGACGCTGGGATATCGTTTTGGATGCGAAATTATGTAGAGAATTTTCGTGTTGAAAATGTGTATGAAGGAGTCGAAAATTAATGAATGAATTCGACCATGTATGTAACCCCTATTTATAGTCGACTTTCCCACTATGTATCAGATATTGGAATCCCTGATGAATATAACAAATATCCAGAAAATAAGATACACATAAATCTTGTGTGTGAACACATCTGATACATCTTAACGGATAATAATACATATATATCACGTACGATACATGTATGTATAGGAATGCGAAAACTGAATCTCGATTCGTTTCGCTTCGATTGGATTTCGAATACCATAACTTATCATACATCAGTTATTTGCCTAACATGCTTCTAGAAATTATAAATGCATCACACAGGAGTTGCGGAATTCTTACCTGTAAATTTGGCGCAAATCTCATCTATGGATGTAGAGGTTGACTCCAGATTTGGATTCTGAGTTGTATCCCCTGCCTCATCTCACGTAGTCCGATGATGACAGATTGCAAAATCTCCAAGTCGGGAATCCCAAAAAGTCGGCGCCCCCAAATACTATCCCCAAAGGTTTCTGTGATTTTTGTCACGTGAATTGTATATTGATTTCTAATCACAAACCCATATTTATAGGGGATTTAAGAAGCCTTTTTTCTATTGGGCCTAGGACTTCTATTTGGATTAGAATTCCTACTTGGCCTAGAATTCCTAT
>AYJT01051243.1:0-28023 GCA_001278415.1 Ocimum tenuiflorum | reverse complement strand
AAAAAAAAAGGAACTCTGTTTTACTTTGTTTTTTTCGGTAATTATAAACATAACAACAATTTTTGCTTTATAATTCCTTTATTAAAAAAATAAAATCAATATTTAATATTATAGTATTCATATTGTAACTCCAACTTAGAACATTAACTAGTAGTAAAAAATTAATCTACCTATACAGTAAAGTATCTATATATTAAAGGAGTATCCTCTAGATTCTAGCGTTCTCATTTTCCCGCCCTAAAAGTTACCAAATTTTTATATAAATATAGAATAATTTACATAATAAGATAAAATGAACATGATTAGCTCTCAGTATTTTCAGAATTAATTATTCCAAAAAAATTTGGTCATATAAGGAAATAAATGAATGATTAGAGTACTATTACATGGAAAGTTTATGCTCGAAATATCTAAATTCTGCAAACATTATTTAAAAGCACTACAAATATTTTATTATATCCATGTAATCGACACTTTGCCAAATTCGATCGAATTAGCCATACTATTTGTTGTCCTTTTTATCCATACAAAATGTTATTCCCGTGCAGTTAAGGAAATTTATTAAGTAGTGTTTGAATTTGTAATATAGCCATTTTGTCAAGTGGAAAGCAAAAACAATTACTTTGTTATAATACATTCATAATATAGCTAAAAGAACAATTTTGTTCTTATTTTATCTGCCATCAATAATTGTCGCAGAAAACAATGTGGTTGGAACCACACGGTTCCCACCGGGCAACGGCATTGGCATCGTGGTTCCAACGTGGCAGTGGCGTTGGAACCATGTTGCAACTGTGCGGTTCCAACACAAATTTAATGTTATTTCAACCACAAATATAATTTATATATTTTTAATAAGTATAATTTCTGAATATTTAGGGATAATAATATATATACATATTTGAATAATTTATATAATTTATTTATTAAATAAATATAACTTATATATTAAATATTATATCATATTGAATATGATACTCAAATTGGCGGAATAAAAAATAAAATACAGACATGAAGATCAAATATTTTCATCGTGACTTGGGCATCTGCGTTTCGTGTGCTTCCGAATATTTCCTACAACATGTTGAAAATTAATTATATGATTCAGCTAATTTGATAAAAACTTATAATTATGTATTTATATAGAATCGGGGTGACACGACACGGACGTAATCAGGCTTTGGCCACCTTTTCAGAACTCGCTTGTCTCTACCCATCAAATGGTTTCACATAATCGCCATGTACCAGTCCATGGCTCCGAGGTCGAGTGGTGAGTTCATGCTCCTCAGTGACTTGAACCATGCACATGAATATCTTTGCTCGTCCATCTGCGAAACTCACTTTGTTTGATTGTCTTCGCCCTAACAAATGAGATGTATCTGCCTGCCAGCCCTTAAGTACCGAGACCCCCCATCCATGATCTTCCTGACTTATCCCACATGGTATCCTGAATCAATGAAAAAAAGTAATGTCAAATTTCACTTTATAATTAGATTAATCCTTTAAAAACGTTGCTCCATCATACCTCAGTCTCTCTGTCGCCTTTGTTCTCACTGACCTCCTCATCTTCTGCTCGGGAAGTACTAGTCCTGTCATCATGAGTCACACTGTGCCTCCTGGCATCGTGATCCATGCTGTGACACTTGTCATCATGGGACGTGTCGCCTGGCTATCGATACATCACCGAAATTTCCACAGGGGATTGACAGTCCGGGCCTGTCATTTCGCCCAAAATAGTTATTCAATTTCAATATTACCTTCACGTCCCAAAAATCATTGAAGAAATCAAAGATTGTCTCATTTACTTTTTTAATAATTTTTTTCTTTTTTTTCTCTTTAATGGCAAGCATGGCGGGATCATCTCTAGCAATCAAAGACGAAGATGCAGCCTCATGTATATCTCTCGAATGATTGGGGGATCGGTACGAGACCGAAGACGGTCCCTGTCCGAATAATGCTCCAACACTGTGTCGTTCATCGGCCGTCTCATGCACCGACTGGTCGACGAATCGCTTTCTTCGCCCACTTACCTCCCGATAGTACCCCACGGCAGGCCGGCCACGAACGGGATTATTAGCAACCAAGTATGCAACCCCCAACACATATGGGACCTGGGTGCTCCGCCAGTACGTCAATTACTGCTCAGCGGCTGTCGGCAGCAGATGGCTACGACACTCCAACCGTAAAAAATAATACGCCTTACATATTAACAATAAATCATAATAAATATACTAACATTTTATATACAATCATAAAATTACCTGTCAGTCAAAAACTTTGTCAAAGTCCAACTTTGAACTGAAATTTCCGAAGCACCACTTCAGGAAGCGTGGCACAAATCGAGGTCGCCTATCAATCGACCAGCTAGTGACGCGATTTTTGAAATTGCTTCGAATGACCAGATCGGTGGAGTAAACAAAATTATTATTATAAATATATTTCATGTACATAACTATTAAACTAAATGAAAAAATTATACCAGAAATGACCACCACAATCTGTATAAGCCGGGTGTATTTCCAAGTTTGGCCAATTCCGCAGGGACAACCTTCGCATAGTACAATAATGCCTTAAACGAATAAGCTTCCCAAGGAAATAAATTTCACTGGCCTAAGTTTTCAACTAAGAAGAACAATCACAATTCTAGAAGCCTGCTACCAATAAATTCCAAAACAAAATACCACGCTATCAAAATATTGGCAATCCTAATGTAGTCCTCGGACCGGTCCAAATCTATTTTTCCTTGGACAAAAATTTCCATCAAATCATCAGTCCTAATCATCATCCCCCCACAAACCCTTCGGCAAAACTCACTGGCCGTATGATTGTAGTTCACAGTTGGAACGAACTTTGACGATCCAAATGAAAATCCCGTAATTAGAGCATACTTGGACAACCCCAACTTCATGTTGTATCCCCCACCGTAAACCATAATTCGTTCGCGGTTTCCACCTTTACCTGGCGAACCATAAATGGAAATATGATACGGTTCACCATGTTTCCGGGCTTATTCTACCTAAAAAACTCTCCAAAACACCCACCCCGAAACATTTCTATAAGATTGGGTCCACCAATGGTAGTAAGGGTATCTACTATGGTTTCGGGTAGCTTCAATTTACAGTAAATAGTAATTTTGGGTGTAGAGCCCTTTACTTCGGAACGAACAAAGACAGGCTGCGTAAAAACATAATGATCTATAACTTAATACGTTGGAATTCAAAATATAATGAACTTCATCGCCTCTATAAAAATTCAAAATCTAGTTAAAAATGTAGCATTCTAATTAAAATGTAAATAAATTTAAAAAATCGTATTCTAATTATAAATATGTTAGCCGTCTCTAAACCTACAAAATCATAATCTAATCATAATTAAAAGTTCCCTAAACCTACAAAATCATCACAAAATAAAAAAAAAAATCGTAATATAATTCATAAGTACTGCATCATCATAATCTAATCAAAAACATGTTATCTACATTGATCATTAATATATAATGAAAAAATTAACCGATGGACAAATAATTTATAAAATTAATCGAAAGAGAAAATTAATCTAATCTAATCGTAAATAATGACAAAATTAATCGAGTGACAAAAAAATCAAGGAAACGAACCAAATACAGATTGGTCATTGCTAATGTTGATTTCACGTGCGCACGTGCCTCTTCTGCCGATGATTCTATCGACTTCCACCGAGCGGAAAAAAGGCCGATTGTGTGAGAGAAATTTAAGGGAGATTGGTGCTTGATTGCAATTGTGGTTCTAACTGATGGATTTATACACAAAAATGAATCAACTCGACCATGATTTGACATAAAGTTCGTATCAATTTTCGAGATTTGACTGTTTACTCATGGTTCAATGCGGTCAAAGCAGTTTCGACACCGTTTAATTTTTTTAAAATTATTCTTTTAATTCCCCAACGGTCATAAAAGGGAATCATCAATTCAGGCATTGGTTCCAACATCGGTTCCGACTCGATTTAAATATTTTAGATTTTAATATACTTTTGATTTCCATTATGTGTCGATTCCAATGGGATTCATTGGTTCCAACGCCTGTTCTGATGCCACGTCTAATTTTTATTTTTTTTTATTTCGAGATCTTTGGCATTTTTAATTTTTTTTTTCCGATTTCAACGTGGTTCCAACACGATTTATTGGTTCCAACCCACGATTTAAACGGTACCAACGAATTAAATGTCTAATTTTTATTTAATATACATACATCGTCCAACAATAAATTGATATGTTAGTCTGGGCACTTTGAGTGAGCTCTTCATAGAAGAGGGAGGAAGGAAAAATATATATAGAGAATAAAGTGTTTATTTATTTTTTGAATTGGGGGATTCCTAAATCTCTTACTTAAGGTTCTTACACATGGATATTCATTACTGGCTTATCCCTGAAGGGATAATAAAGTGTTTATTTCATAAAGCATATTTTCCAAGTTACAAGTTGATGGCCTATTACAGGTGTCATGTATCGGCTTTCGAATACTACTGTTAAATAGTTCAAACATTTTAATACCTAAAGATAGATTCAATTTGCCAAAAATCTAACAAAGGTCTTCACTCTTGCAATTCAGTGGTAACGAATCACTGATCGTCACTTTCAATATTATATATTTTCTCCTATTTTCCTCTATTTATCTCTAACTTAGGCATTGGAGACTGTTTGCCCCCTACACCCATCTCTTGTGCTCCTACAGTCTAACGATAGATGTTTGATTATTTTTGCAAGCAATTCAGTTTAATCAGTTGGTGGCTAGTACCGGTGAAAATCCTCCAACATGTATATAATTTATGCAATACAATAATATTAGGTTATCTTACTAAATAGACAAAATGTTGTATTAGACCGTCTAAACAATTTAGGTGGATCTAAATAATTCATTTCCATTAACCAAATTCATACTCATCTTGAATTCTAAACCCAAACTCATATTTGTTCTGGATCCTAAACCTAAATCGTTTAGACGGTCTAACAGGAGACCTCCTCTAATAAATATACAATAGGGATGGATAACATCCTGTTTAGTGTTTAGATTCTATTAATTATTATATTTTAGATTTTTCCATAAATACGTGTTAAGTTAATGACTACATAAATAAGATTCTCAAGATTTAATATATAGTCTCCCTTTTAGAAATAATACGTACATACATACGTACATGTTAAATTTGTTTATGAAGAAGCCCATGGGCTCGGAAACTTGGCCTCGCTTGAGCGTCGAATTGATGTCCTCCAAACAAATGTGAAAAGCCGACCGTCTTGATTGCAATCACATTCATCCCAGCAGACACGCACGTATACACACACAATCTCCACGAAATAAGAAAATATATTTCCCTTTCTTTGCTAAGAAAATCCAAAATCCTTCATACAAAAATTCTGATTCTTTTACCTGTTTTGACTAGTTAAATTTTACAGCTCTTTCGTCACTCAAAATTCTTGATGCTCCGTTGATTGTATGAAAATTTGTTTGTCCACGTCAGTGCTGATAGCACTGATTACATTTGCCGACCTTTTCGCTATTGCCCTCGTGATATCCCCGAATTGAGGAATTTCAGTCCTGCTGATTGAAGTTGAAACATTTTGGTGAGAATCAGTTTCTTTCTTCTTTTTTTTTTCCCTCTTGTTTTTCTAGTTTTGTTGTTTGGTTCTACTCGATTAATGTAAGTTGTGATGAGTCAGTTTTGTACGTTTTGGATTTTGATATGAAATTTGTATGTTTAAATTACAGAGCTTCGGTCTGCGGCCGGAATATTGTTCTTTTTTTCTGGTTCATTTTACTTGATAGTTCTGACCATTAGTTCTCTCTGTGTATGTTGATGCATTCATATATGTTTTTGCTTTAAGAATTCACGAGTTAAATATATTCTTGAATTGGGAATGTCTGACTTTTTGCAGCAGTAATTTGGTGGGAGTTTGAAAAATTTCAGATTTAGTGTGTAGGAAATGGGAGTTAAATTCTCTTTTGGGGGTGAAAAGATTAACTTCAGTTGAGCTTGTATAGCATTCTATTCCGTCTTCCTATGCTTGGTTAGTACGAGAAAGAAACAATGAGTAGACCTAGAAGATTTATTAATCCTGGAGATTGCTTAAATGAGCCTGAAGAATCAGGGGTTAATACGCATCGGGGCTTCGCTGCTGATGAATTTGCTCAAGTGACAAAGTTAAAATCAGCGCCACATGCAAATCTGAGGCAACTTTTGCCTGGGCTTGGAGATCGTAGTCGACTTGTTTCCCCAGTGCACATGTTGTTGGGTAGAGAGTTCAACTACAGCGGAAGAGGGAGGTTTTCTTTATCGGACTCCTGTCATATTTTGGGCCGTTATTTGCCTGTTCGTAGTATTCCCTCTGTGATTGATAAGATGCAGAGTTGTGCATATGTGTCTCAGTTTTCTGATGATGGCTCTCTTTTCGTGGCTGGATTCCAGGTATACTGATTATTTTGTTATATGTTCCAATTTCTGCATGTCTTCGTTTGGTTAGTGGTGATCATTTCCTCATTTTCTCAACAGGAAAGCCATATCAAAATATACGACGTTGACCAGGGATGGAAAGTTCATAAAGACATCCATGCTAGGAGCTTGAGGTGGACTATCACTGATACTTCTCTGTCACCAGATCGTCGTTTTCTTGTAAGATCACTGTATTGAAGTCTTCCAGAGCAAGATTCTGTATGTGATGTCACGTTCTGTTTTTCTTTTCAAATAAATATTCTGTTATCAATTTATGTCGCTTTATAGAAGATGCAGCTTTGGACTGCATTACTTACCTTCTGCAAGTCAAACAAATATATCTGAAATTGGGCTAAATCACTAGTTTCATAATAGTTTGAGCCGGTATTTTGCACCAAATTTATGATCGTGAGGATGGTGAAAATAATATTCCCTATGTTCTATTATAGTTTTAATAGAAGTCAAATAATAATTCTCTTGATAAGGATAACGTTGATCACCATAACTTCTGGTAATATTGATGTGAAAAGTTGCCTTTTCTTTTCCCATATCTTATCTAGTCTGGTTTTGGTGTAATCATCACAGGCTTACTCCAGCATCTCTCCAGTTGTCCATATTGTTGATGTTGGATCCGGTACAAAGCGGTCTGATGCAAACATAACGGTTTGTGGTTCAAGCTCCTTCTTAATCATCCCTTCTAAAGTAAATATAAAACTCTGAATAGGCATGCTAAAGTTATAATCTGATTCTTAAAATAAGGATTAACAACTTTTAAATGGAAAGTGCAATATAAAAACCCATAATGCCATTTGCTAGTTAAATGATTTACTAGGCGTCATTTGTTGCTATAAACATTTCATTTGTCATGTATAAGAAAATCACGGGTTCCTTGATTCGAAGACTATTTGTTTTCCTTTTTAAATTATAATAATAATTAGGGAAAAGAATCGATTAGCATCGAACTCGAGACCTCTTGGTGGTCGAGTATAATATACAGATGATCTCACCACTTAGATGTACCCAAGGTCCTCAGTTTCTTTTATTACAAAAGAAATGGCATGTAATTTGGATCAGGAAATTTTCTGGAGTTTTTTAGGAGACTAAAGATGATGTTTATTCATGAAATTTTAGTTGGACAACTGATATTTGATAAGTTTCTATTCAGTTAAAGCTGTATTCCCTTCTTTATTCAGGAGATTCATGAAGGATTGGAGTTTTCATCTAACATTGATGACTACGAGGGCTATTCTTTTGGTATCTTTTCTATTAAGTTTTCTACTGATGGTCGAGAAATTGTTGCTGCTAGTAGCGACGACTCAATATATGTATATGATCTCCAAGCCAGAAAGCTAAGCCTCAGAATCCCAGCTCATCGGGTATTTATGCCTGGTCTCTCAAATACAACTCTTAGTATTGTTTTTGGAGCTGTCACTTTGATTTTTTGCCTTGTTATTTATATTAATATGAGTTCGAAAAACTTTATGGATCTTTTTATTTAAAAATTATGTGATAACAGTTCCTATTTGGAAGAGTTCAGCTATACGCAGTTCAGCAGGGAATGAGGCCGGGGGAAGTTGTAAACATCCAAAATCACATTACGTTGCTTGAGATAATAAGAGATACTGATAAATCTAATGGGAAATATACATATATGGATCAATGTTCAAATATTAACTTTCTCTGGGCATGTTAAATGATAACTGATTGTGGCCATTAAAGACATTAACGGATGGCCCAATTTATTACACGTGTCAGGAGAAAAATTTAATAAACTGCCGCAAGGGGTAATCCGTAATTCAAACATGTATTCGTTTAGGTGATAACTATAATCAAGCATTTCCTTATATTAGTTAATATCTCAAAATATCACGTTAATCAAATATAATAATGACTGTTTATATGCTCAGTCTGAATAACGAAAATTCGTTATCCTCCCATGCCAACTTGAAAAGGGCTTATGAGATTTTCAAATTCAGCATTTGACACTAGTTAGATTGAAAGGCTTGAAGTGTAAACTTGTGATCTTTTTAATTTGATCATTATCAATTTACATTCATAATTAATCCATGCTGCAATAGTTGCTCATCCTTGTTGATATAAAACCTATGAGTTTGGTTGTCTTGCTTAGTACTGTCCGTCCTATCGAGATTCTAGAGTTGCTAATTGGATTTGTACTGTTTTATTGCAGTCTGATGTCAATGCTGTATGCTTTGCTGATGAAAGTGGCAACATTATATATTCTGGAAGTGATGATCACCTTTGCAAAGTAATGCTCATTCATCATTCTAGAATTAGTCAAGCTTGAAAATTTTACTGTCCTTTTCCTTGTTTACTTTTTTCTCCTGTTAAACTATTTCCAACAAAAAAATGCATGTTTTTTCCTGACCTGAGCTGAAAGCTTTCTATAATTGGAATATTAAACTTCTCGTTATACAACTCGTTTAGAGTAGTTCATTTGAGCAAGCTCATCTGGAACTTTCTTGCATCAGTTTTTCAAAACAGTATTTACCGTGATGCTAAAACTGATTAGTCCATTACTGGATTTACGTTTTCGTCAGGTTTTCCTTTGATGGAGTTTGAACTCTCCTTTCACCATGTGCACAACTTTGGGAATGCTATGCTCCCTAGTTCCATTAACAAATGTTTTTCTTGAATGGCATTGTAATTTGCCAGCCAGTCTGCTAATCCTGAGGGTGTAGTTGTGACTGATACTCATATTCTATCTGTTTAGTTATTATTGGTTACACTAGGCTGTGAAAAATTTCCCAACACTGTGCAATGCTTTTTCTGTTTTTGAATCTCTTTAATCTGCATTTTTCACTTTTTTTTTTCAATGCTAAACATTTATTTCATCTTTCAAACCTTAGCTGGCCCCTTGCCGTAAAACTTATCATGTAAAGCATCTTATGTGGCTTATTCCATGGATAATGCACTATCGACATCTTTTTGACTGGATCTCATGGATAGTTCTTGAAAGGCCATACATGTAGATATGCAGATACACACTATGTGTGCCAGCTAAATCTGATCAAGGGCAGCACAGCACCTCTCACACAGACAGACCTACAGTGGAATATGTTCTGTTTGCATGAATGTTCTGTCCCTCAACTATAAAAGTCACAAATTCGCAGAACTTCTAAATTTACTTGATTCTTTCAGGTTTGGGACAGGCGCTGCTTGGTAACCAAGGGGGAAGCGGCTGGAGTGCTAATGGGGCATTTAGAAGGCATTACATTCATTGATACTCGTGGAGATGGTCGTTACTTCATCTCGAATGGAAAAGATCAATCCATCAAACTTTGGGATATAAGGAAAATGTCATCTAACGTCAATTAGTATGACATCTATATTTTGCTCATTTCAACTTACATTCTTTTAGATTAAATGCAGCTATCTAATTGAGTTGGACGAGCCTTTTTTTTTTTTTTCTATAGCGGCAACAAGCTTTTGTGTTTTCTTGATTCAGCAAGCCAAGACGTCGATATGCTGAATGGGATTACAGATGGATGGAATATCCAGAAGAGGCAAAAAATCTGAGACTTCCGGATGACCTGTCAATCGCTACATTTAAAGGCCATACTGTCCTTCGCACTCTGATACGCTGTTATTTCTCTCCAGCGCATAGGTAATGAGCTTCGACAAAATATTTTTCGGGTTCTGTTCTACTTGGTGATGTCAAGGTCAATGGAACATATTAACTTGGCCACATGTGCAAATATAATACGAACTACTGTCGAAGGTGCAAATATGATATAAACTATGAATATTCCAGATAAATGTACGGGCTATAATAACTTATATAAATTTGGGAATGGAGCTTTTTCCGGGCACCAAAGAGCTAATGGGGGCTCAAGACTTTAATTTGTATATCGTTTTTGTTTTTTATCAAGTCCCCTTGAAATGATGCTGTTTCATGTTTTCCTGTGCGGGAAAAAGCTCTGGTCCAAGATTTGTAGGATTTATGGTAGGTTATACATTTATTTGTAACGATCATGGCTTGTAGTTGATAGTTTGTATTATATTTGCACATTTGTCCTATTAACTTATATGCACCACGTTGGCTTCTATATGTGATGATAAAGTTGTAATATTAACAATATACTCTAATTAGTTTTCAACTTTGATGACTTATTCCATAACACCATGTTATAGACATGTCTTTGACATAGTTTTCGTTTTTCTTATTAAATGTGCAGCACCGGGCAAAGATATATATACACTGGATCGACTGATTCTTCTGTTTATGTTTATGATGTGGTGCGTACTATCTCCTTTCCGTGAACCCTCTATTTAATGGGACACTGCCAAATTTGGCACTACCGACGTGATTTGAGATTTTACCACATGAGGACAATGAATTTAAATATTGTTGACATATTAAAATCTCAAATAATACATAGGCAGCACATAATTCCCCATTTTGAAGTTTGTAGTTAGTTATTTGGTTTAAATGTGGTTTGTGCTGTTGGACAGTTGAGTAGGCATCAAGTAGCGAAGCTGGATTTCCACGAGGATCCTGTGCGAGACTGCAATTGGCACCCTTTCTACCCTATGTTGCTCACCTCTTCTTGGGACGGCATGATTGCGCGTTGGGAGTTTCCCCAGGATCTCGACGATGTCACCATGCCTGCTAGGCGTATCCGGAGAAGACGACGCTTTTTCTGATAATTTATGTGAATCTACGAATTATGCATTACATGCACCTCTTTTCTCAATTTTTTTATGAATATAAATGTTTGGACTGTTTCAGTTTAGTAAGTTGGATTGGATGACAGAATTCTCAAGGATGAAGGTTTGTGTATGTATGTTGTAATAATGACGCTACTATAAATGCTATCGTGTGTATATATACAATAATTAATACGTACATATATTATTTCATAATGTCACCAAATTATTACTTTATATAATTTTGTGTACTTCCATATTTGAGTTTCGTTCTCAGTCATGTTTATTTTAATAGAGCATTGGAAACGTACCTGCAAAGGTAAAATAATGAGGATTAACAGGGATAGAGATGGAACCGAAATAAAAAATATAATAAAAACCAATTAGCTGGATGATTAAATTATTTCAGAACAATAACTAATTAATAAAGGCTACACTGAGTAGAGTTCCATCTACGGATACGGCAAACGCCTTTTGAATCTGTCTACGCCCGTTTCATCTCTCTCTCTCTCTCGCCCACTGGGAAGCCAGACACCGACAACAATGGCGTCTTCAACAGCGAAGCTCACATTCCGCTTTTTGCTTGTGGCGTTGCTGGCTCTCATGTTGTTCTATGTTGGACGCCCTCTTTACTGGAAAATTTCCGCCACCGTACACGACATCCGCCACAATAAACAAACCGTCGCCGGAGGTTATTCTTTATTTTTAATTTTCACGTTTTCTACGATCTCAAGTAAATTATGGCCTCCTAACGAGAATATGCATCTATCATGTTTAGAAGCACATTACACTGCTATTTGATTGCTTATTGAGTGTTCTTATTATACCAGATATAAATTCAATTACAAAATTATGTCTGCTGAAAGGCTTATGCATAAACTAGGGTTCCATTGATACTAGACCTGATGAACCAGATGAGGTACTGGATCAACCGTGGGTATGAACGAATGTAGAATACACCCGTTTCTGCCACTCCTTTGAAAATGTGGCTACATGTGTGATTGAGTGCATACAGATGGTTGGTAATGCAATTGGAGTAGTTTAGCATCAAGGAACCATGCATATACCTACCTGTTTAAAGTATATTTTATTTTTTTGGTGATTTGGATGCCACATGAATTTTGTTTGTGATGCTTTGCAATGTGTAGGTATTTCAGAAATTGTGCAAGAAGCTCAGAGATCTGTGGGGTGGTACCATGATGAGTCGGATTCAGGATTTAGTGAGGCTAAGAAATCTACTTCAGCTAGGAGGTTTCTTCTAGGTCAGGTTCTATGAAATTTGAAATTTCCTTATTTATGGGAATTTTCTTATCTGCATTTTCATCCACGGAAATGTTGTAGGGCATGTTTTGTTACTCGTATTGTTAGAGTAGGTGCTCGACATGGTAGATTTAGATCCGGTTGAATAAATTTGATGTGCATCATCAGTTGGAGTCTAGAAAAATGAGTATCTCTAATTTATTGAATACTGTTAAGTGGAGATGAGGATGGTTATATTATACACTGTGTTTATTGTAATAAATATTGATTCTGTAACCTCTCTTGAACTATAAAACATGAGTCTCTTCTTCGGTTCTTTGGAAATGTCTGTGCCCCTTCCTGAGATCAAAGTCTCAGTGGGTTGGATTACGTCAATTCTTTGTTTATGCAAATATTAGTCATCTGCTGGAAATATCACTCAACTAACATTCCAAAATATTACAGAATTTGGCAATGAGTCACAAACAACTAGAGAAAGAGTGTCATTGGTCTTGTCTGGTGTACCCACATAGACAATGTTTTCTTATTCTTATTTGTATGTTATTCGGACTGGTATAGAGCACAGAACTTGACAATATAGGCTATAGAGAACATCATTTTAAACCATGTTTAGGATTTTAAAATATTAATCTAACTGATATTACCAATAAAACCTGTCTAACCTAAACTGAAAACTATGGTTTAGATTGTTTTATGGATGATGTGTTTTAAATTTTATAAACTAAATCTTTTGGTAGTTTCGGTTTAAGAAAATAAGAAAAAGATAAAACCTAATGAATCAATACTCTACTATTATGCATTAATTTTCTAGAGGTTAAAAATATACATCAGATTTCTCAATCTTTTATCCGCCTTCCCACTAAATACCAAAACTTTCAAGCTGAAATACAGTTTTGATGGTAATTTAATTTTTGTGTCTTTTCTCTAAGGGTATAATATGAAGAATATACAAATATATGAAATTCCCTTGAAATTTAACACTTTGTTTCAATTCGTGTGGGATTCCCTTGTTGCCAATCTTAGGGCCTGTTTGATACATTTTTTCCCCAAAAAACTACACTCGACATTTTTTAAAAAAGTATTCCCGCCAACATAAATTCAAATTTTATCTCTATTTTTTCTCTCTCCTCAACTAAAAAAAAAAACTCAACAAACAACTTTTCATCACTCTTTCTCTACTTCACCAAAAAAAAGAACATGTCAAACAGGCCATTAGTGCCATTTAGGAGTACTGTTTTTTATAAACATTTTGTTAATACAGTTCCTAATATCCTTATTGGTGGTATTTTCGTTTCCATGCATTAAGTACCGTAAAGTCATTGTAGCTTTATCACTTGAATGTAATTATACCTAAATTTTTATGATTTATTCATACTATATTCCGTTCGTTCAGTTATTTGTCATACCGACCAACCGATGCTGAATCCAAATACTAGTATTGGTCTGAATTTTCTGGTCGTTATTGGTGTAGTTATGGGTTGATATATTTAGTTGACTTCATTAATTTTGCTAGAAATTATTGGTCCAAAGCCATAACAATGGATTGATATGCATGATAAAAGAATAAATAAGCATATAGATATGCTTGGATAGTAATCTTTATTTAGTTTGGAGTATTTAATTTTTGATAGAGATGCATTATGATTAGATCTGATATTTATCTTTTGGAGTTATTAGTTGTCTCTTACTCATTGTATCTAGTAGAACATGTTAGGATTCTTATTTTGTATTAAGACTGGAACTCAGCAAATAGTCTGTGGATCTCTTTGGAGGTATTTATTTTATTGATTGTTAAGGGCAACATTTGTGCCCAACATATTTGCTCTTGATTTGGCACATAACCACTGCATTTGTTGTACCACCTTTTCGTTTTACATCTTCCAATGGACACCAAATCTACCCTCAAAGTGTATGATCATTTATCCTCAACAATAATAATTCACTTCTTCCTCATTAACAGATTTTAAGTCCATATCCTTAGTGTATACTAAAACTAACTTTTTTCACGAAAGTTCTGTGAGGCAATAACTAGAGTGATATGTGACTACCTTTTGTAGCACAGGAGGAATGTTTGTTAGTACATTGGGTGTAGGAATTGGGGTAGAGAGGTTGGGTGATGTAGGTGCTAAAACATCAGTCTGCAGTTGGAGCAGAGAGCTTTCTTGATGGAATGTTTTCCCAGACAACAGAATCAAATTGATGGAGTGAAGATATTGAACACAATGCAATAGTGATGAAATGAAATAAAAAACCACTGAATAGAATCATCGAACGATGTCTCCCAAATAATTCAATTCTCATAATATAATAATCTTAACACTAGCATCCACTATACATAAATAGTAAAATATAACTATGAACTCTAAAAGATAATGATAAATACTGTTAAATAATCAAATCTTTGGCGTAATAAATGTCCATCAACAATTAAGTGCTTTCAATCAAATAAAGTTCTTATCCAAGGCTCTGACAATATTCTACCCGTGATATTTTTAACAGTTTTTATCCGATTTTAAATCCAAGACCACTTCTGGGAACCCTGGAACGTGATCTTCAATTCAGCACCATAAAATAATTGAAGCGTCATTACATAACCCAAATATACATGAAAGTGAAATTGGAACCTAAACCCTAACTGGGTTTTGCTTTCTTCAATTAAACCGAATGGATTTACACGGGGCATTACTGGTATACAGCAGTTTCATGCATTTCCTCGAGTAAATGTGAACATGAAAGAAATGATACTTTTATTCTCTTTTCCTGTCATCAGCTTGTATCTATCATTAAGGTTCTATTATATATGTGCTTCCAACTCTCAGTTCACTTGAAGATTTTTGTGATATTACTTCATCCTGGTTCAATATTTATCCATCCTAACTTTCAGAGTTTGCTGCATAAGAATGTCTCTGTAGAGGACTTGTTCTAGAAATATAATGGCTTGGCTGATATTGTTGGTTATTATTGCTTGGCTGTATGAAATCTTTCTGCAACTCTGATGTGAAAGTTCAAGGCTTTGCGCTGTTCATTTTTTTCTTTTCAATTTTGATGGAGATGCCAATGAGATATACAGAAAGAATTGAGATTGTTTGTTGGAAACTCCTCATTAGTGTTCTTTCACATTTAAGGTTATTCTTCTTTTAATCATCTAGATTGTCTGATCATGTAGATGAAGTTGCGATTTCATTTTCTAATGCTACTTGATTGAATGCATAAGTTATTCTAAACTATCTTGGGTGAAAAAATGTGGCTAATTACTCTTAATCATCTGCAATTTACGATTTCGATAACTTACAACTTGCATCTGCAATTTAGTCATCAAGGACCTTATTACTATTAAAATATATTTGAGTATAATAATTTATTTCTCTTTACAGGTCTTAGAAAATATACAACTAAAAATAATTAATTTTGTTACCGTCCCTTAACATAACATGAGAAATAAGTTTAAATTTTTTTGGGTTGTCGGTTAAACCCATTCTAAGAGGATGGCCCGGCAATTGATTATTTGTTAGAAAGTGACTATATTTTCGTCCAAGTTATCATTACACTCAACTAAAAGATACAATTACAAAAACAAACGTTTGGAAATTGACCTGCTAATATGCTGCTTTTAGTTAACTAAAAGTAATAATGCCTAATTAACTTTAGAAACACCAACTAGGCATCACCTAATTGCAATGCGAAAATAATGGGTCATGGAACAATTGACTCAATTATGATGGGAGATTCTACTAAATGGGGGCATTTGACTTTCCTATTATTTTATGCATTTAAGAATTGGACATATTAAATTGATCTAACAAAACATTATAAAAGTAAAAACACAAGCATGATGGGTTGGTTATTCAGCCGTATTACGTCATAAGTTTTGCGAGACAGAAAAGAGACGGCATGATTCAGTGTTTTTTTTTAATTTGATATTAAAAAAAAAAAGAACTCCGGTGTTGACACGTTCTCTTGTTGCACAATAACATTTTATCTTCGATTAATATTGATGAATTGGATAAAACATTTTTTATCAATAGAGAGATTAATCTCATTAAATGTACACAGTAGAACTTTGAATATTACTTTGTAAACATGAAATCCAACCCCGTAGGATTGAAAATTTAATTAAGAAAGTTGATCTTCAATTTAAGATCGTGCAATTTTTAAATGCTATATGGGGGAGCAATTCTTCAATATACGTAAAATAAGAAAAAGAAATTATTTCAATATTTCATAATCTTTTGTCAATATATGTTATGTTTTAAAAAGTATAAAATATTTGAAATGAAAGATACTCAGAATTATTTTTATTTTATAACACCTAATCTTTTCTCTCTGTATATATGTGTAATATGATGTATATTGTAATGAACTTAGACGATGAATAATGGTATGATCGAATTTTATTAATATATTTATAGCCCTAGGTAGTATGATGATCTTTTGATTGAGATTCCCTTATCTTTATACCAAAAATAGAAACTACTCGTCCCTAATCTTTTATTGGATATTCTGTTTAATTTCGCAAAACATTTTTATATAAAGGAATGCACTCATTTTATCAATGCACACCATCAAATTAAAATTAATAGAATAACACAATATTTTATGTATTTATGTTTACGTGTACAAGCACCCTTTAATGGATGGAAAGTTAATATTTGACTAAAATAAAAAATTTGTACTTGTGGTATATAAAGGGCGACTCCTTTTTCTAGCACCATTATTCAGCCTCATCAATTTCCAATATTTTCTCTTAAGCAGGTGCATTTTTGTGGAATTTTGGAATTTCTCCTTTTCCTTTTTCAACGTTTTGGCTGAACAAGGTGGGGCCTTAACCCTTTGGTAAAGCCAGTGTAGACATTGGCTATAAAATGGATTCTACGAATGAGAATAATTAAGTTTTCCAACTTAAAATGTAGATTAATTGTAGTGCAAGTAAAAAAGTTCGATCTAAAAGGACTTGAGGGTGTAGTCTAATCTCGAATCAAACTTTTTTAATTATTTTCCTTGTGTTGTATGACTCCGTTACTGAGCTGATCCTATTCAATTTCTCTTCCTCAGCTCAAAAAGAAATGAAAAATACATACAAGTTTTGATTTTACATTTATTTAAAATTACACTCCGGATCGCTGTTATACAATAGTATTGCAAATTGTATTACACTACATGGATTCTTTCCATGTCTATATATTAATTAAGAATGATAAAATAAGACAAAATTATTTTTTATTATGAACGTGATTGATTTTCATTAATTGATTTGTCCAATGTCGATAATCCGAATAATGCAATATAATATGCAATTCAATTGTGTAACAAGAAATTTAGATTGTTAAAAATAACCCTATTGTCAAAAAACTCGTGGGGTCAGCGGACCCACCTTATCCAGGGGTGGGTGTGCCCCTGAATAATAAGCTGCGAATCCGATGGAATTTTGATGAGCCAAGTTTTCTAAATTAATTTTCAAAACTATTTAAACGCAATAAAGTCGTTGTTTCAGAATGGGGAAAGCTACAGACGGAAGTCTGATGATGTCATTTTGATACTCGGTGCAGGGTTAGGTTAATAAACGTAAAATTAATTAACAAATGAATTGCTGAAGATTTTTTAAAATATTGAATTGGTAGATGAATTATATACTTGAATCACGTTTAAATAAATAATATATCCAACTGAAAAGTAAAAGAACTGGGGGTACCGCTTCCCATGCAGATCAGCCAAGTGGTGGCTATGATAATTAATATATTATATATGTAGCAAAGCTATATCTTCTCAAATAAATGTAACAGAGTAGCAATAAGTAATGTGATAGTGCATCCACCATAATGTCTCACGAATCCCACATTCGAAAACCATAATTCAAAGTTTCAACTTCTATGCATTGACTAACTATATGTTCGCTTGTTTAATCCCACAAATTATGATTGTTTTATCCAAGGATTGGGCCCACTATACAACAAATAATATTCTTTGGTTTTATTCAGTGCTTTTTCTTGGAATTGTAATCTAAATTGATATGTATTCTATCACTATCACGATCATAAAGACCTAATTAATATTTGATATGTATTTGATCTAAATTTGATCCATATGTTATGTCCCAAAAACAAGCTCATATGAATCCGATAGTCATCTTATTCGAATATGTTAAACATAATAAAAATCCGATAAAAATCTCACAAAAGTCCTTTTGTATACTTTCTGGATACTACCATGCACATTTAAATGACCTTTTACTTATGTTTTGATATGATTATATGTGGTCACTTATCAAGATATTACTCTTGAGATATAGTTTTTCGTGTTATTGTGAAAAATGTGTGTTATGTTAGGGTTTTAACACAATGAACACAATTTTAGTCAATACACGAAAGAGTTTCCATAACCAAGGAATTAGCTCCTAATTAGAATTCCGATTTCTTTTATTATAATTTATTTTTCTTTGTAGTATATGATTTGAATCTTCGTGTACAGATCCGTTTATAAGGCAATTGTACGCCGGTAACAATTAAGAAAACAGTTTTCAGTTTAATTTAAAAATAAACATAACGAAAAAAAATTGATTGGACACGTAATATATTTCGGTAACAAAACAAATGGCTCCGTAACGATAGAACTCGCTGAGTTCATCGTATCTATTTTGTTTATTATCTTGTCACATGCACCATCCGATAAAATATTCAAATGCTCTGTCAAAAAATAAATAAAATATTAAGCCCCCACTGCATAAATTCATTATTATGTGAGTTTTAAAAGGAAATATTATTCTTTGGAATGAAAAACAAAATAGCATACCTGATGATAGGTGGGTGAAGCGAAAAATGTATGGTTATAACTGTCCAAAAAATTTAAAAGGATGCATATTCTTAGGGAAATTCTTGATGCTAGTTTGATATGCATGGTGTTCATCCCTCTTATATATAGAATAGGTCCCATATATATAGGATAGGTCCCACCTGAAGTTTTCAAATTAATTGGTATAGACTAGTGTGTTATATATTTAATTTTTATTATGTTTTAGTCAATTTTTTTCAGTTTAATTTTTGTTTGCTAAAAATTTAGTTTTATAGACATTACATGATTTTATTAAATCCAAATTAGACTTCATAATATTTTTTTAATTGTTGCTAATTATTTACTGTGAAAACTTGACTATTTTGCAATAATATTAAAAATAGTTATATATCCTAATTGTATAAAATAGATTGACATAATGTCTAGTAAACTAACCTAAAATGTACAAAATTCAAATTAAAAAAAGAATAGCTAAAATTAATATTTAACACGGGGTGTGGGTGTGACACAAAAGTCTAACGGATATTCAAAGCTAAAGACTAACCCTATATTCTGAAACGACAGCATGCATTGATTTAAAAAAGTTAAATATGCTCATCATTGTTGCTTGTAATAATTGACCTTGAAAATTTGTTTCTTGTTAGACATTTCAACGGTTGCCCTCTTGTTACCTAAAAAAAAGAAAGAAAAAGAAACGGTTCATCTCTTGGATATTATATTCTTTGTTAGTACGACATCATTAATTGGGTCTCAGTCGATGCAATATGGAAGCACGTGAACCTGGGACAAAATAGTATTATTAATTCACTTACAAAAATTATAATATTAGAGAGTTGTATTTATACGTAACTAACATTAAAAAATTTCGGGATTGTATAATCCACATTGTGCATTAATTATTGATGACAAATAAATTAAAGCACAAGTTTTAATTACCATTCTAATAATGTATACTCACATAATCATGCTAATCAGAAGTTTGAATGGTTTCATTCATTGTTTTTGACAAAATAAAAGATTGGTTCATGCCTTCATGATCCATTGTATTGTTTCTAAACCATACACATTAATGAATTTTCATTTAAAAAGTGTTCAAAAATCAACCATGAGCAACAAACAACGAAAAATATTGTACGAGTAAAGCGGCAACAACTCTTCATATCTCATTGCAGTACGAGAAGACGCCACCGCAACTCTTGGGGTGCAATTTAGATATTTAAACCTGAGATCAATTCAAATTTGAAGTTAACGAAAAGAGTGACGGTATATTTGTATTTTACTAAATTGTCTTAGAATGTTCAAGTGGATAACATACGTACTGGAAATTTATTAATAATTATTAATTTATAGTTTTATTGGGACTTTAAATAAACTTTAGGATCTCCAAAAACATAGTATCTTACTATTTAATTGATTGGTATCTGAATTTGAGCTGGTTTCAAACAAATTATTAGTTTTATTTAGGGTATTAATTTATCGAGTATTATTTTATGAAGAAGATTGTTGTATAATATATTCCTGAATTCACGATAAAGGACTTTTTGTTGAGCCAGTCACGATAAATAACTAGAGAAATGTATATATAGAAAAGATGGATAATAATTGTTGTATTATATATATATATATATATTATAATGATGTTTGAGAGAAAAGAACACAGTGAAAGTACAGATAGGAAAAAGGTGAGGACAATCCAAGTAAGGAAAAGAGTTTTTGAGCTCATATGGTTTTCAAATTTGAGGACAAGAATCGTATGAATGTTCCATCATTGGATTGCATCCAAATATTTTATATTATTTTTTCTGAAAGGTAAGCGAAGTAAACATACTCTCATAGTCAAACAAGATTTTATTATTGTAAAATTTTCTGGCACCAAAATTATTTCCTAATTTGATATGGTCACTTGCACCAATTAAATAAATCTCTCTCCTATATCCATGTAATATATTTTTAAATCCCGATTGTATACTATATTAGGATGTTGCATGATCCATTAGTTGCTTGACAAATCCAACAGAACTCTATAATTGGAGCCGGAGACTGGAGATTACTGGAAAAGAAAAATAAGAAACGTGAATTAATATATTAACCATTATTAAAGCAAGCATAAATCTACGTGAAATAAGGATATATGGTTAAAATAATGAGGGGAGAATGTGAAACTAATGAAAATATGAGAATAACCGTACACAGAATATTCATAATTAAATTCAAGAAAACATATAAAAAAGAGGAAAACAACGAGAAAACTTGCACGCCTAAATGAGAAAATAGACGAGTTTTCACACCCGCAAAACTAACGAGAAGTCACAAAATACAAAACTCTAAAAATCCATATTAGTGATGAGAGTGGTAGTCTCATGACCATTAAATTGTGAATTTAAAGTCCATTAATGCATTAGATCGAGCAGCACACCAATAATTTAGTGCTGCCAATAAGCAAAATTCTCCTCTTAAAATAAGGGGAGAAAGTGAAATTAAAGAAGCAATGCTAATTAATTTTTAACAAACACTATTTTCTGAAAAAAAAATTGTTAATAAAGACTAGAGCGGAACGCTTAAATTGAAAAAGTGGTGGCCGAAATAATATTTCACTGGGACTCTATCTGCGCCTAATTTTCAAGTTGACTATTATTGCGATGAATTGTCTTCACTTGATTGCAGTATTTGGTCAATGGTTTGCAATTCAAAATTATTGGTAGTATGAATCATAAGAAGATTAAATTTAGCACCTAATTTAGTGATTACATAATCACTCATGAAACGTGACGCACAACACTAAATAATATTGAGGAGATCTCATGTTAGACCGCCTAAATCATTTAGGCAGTAGGATCTATGACGAATATGAGTTTGAATTGGTGGAAATAAACTATTTAGATCCGTCTAAATCATTTAAGCGGCCTAACACACATTTTTCCCGATTAACATTTAGGTTGGGATATCTACCTTTTGGCAAATATATTTATTTAGAGAAAGTTTTACAACAAAGGGTTACCAGGGGTCAGGATCAATCATGCAATGACCACATATAAATTTATTTTGTATTCCGCACGTAATTGCACAGATGTGGATCAAGTCAAATATTAAGAATTAAAAATGGAGATTATGACTCATCAAATGATCCAACAGAAGGGAAAAACAACATGAGCACTCCATGTATCGTTAAATGTAGTAAATTATTTTCTTAGAGGAGTTAATTATTTTGGGGAAAGAAGTTTGAGATTAGAAAGAAAACATGACAACTTTGATCTCCTATGAAAAGAAGAACGTTTAGCATTACAGGTTTCACACATGATGTGTAATTAACAATGTTTTATCATAATCTTATTAACCTCATTCCTAACTAACAATGTTTCACTCACTCATAAAACTCTTCTAACCGCATTCTTTTTTTCCTTTTGTTGGGTAAAAGAACACAATATACTAATCTCACTTTTTCTGCTTTCTCTTCAAACCGCAAGTTTGTCATTAAATACTCCAATTTTTTCCATTAGAGAATCCAGCCTGCTCTTGCTGAATATAGTCACTCTCCTTTCCACCTACTTTCTCACACACAAAACACAATTTCACACTCACATATAAACGCAAATAATCATCGTTTAGCAGCTCACCATGACTATCTTACACTGCCGATGAAAAGGTGAATAAATATATTGTTCTGACTGTTTTCTGAGTGTGTGTGGGTGTTGTCAAGTTTTAGTTTTTATGGATCCTTGTGTTTTTCAGGAAATGGGATTGATGCAACAGATTTGAAACTGATAAAATAAGGATCTTTCTTTCAGAACGATCTGAAGCTGAGAAGATGATGATACAGAGATGTGTATGCATATATTTATGCATCTTTGTATTGTCTGGTTTGATTGAGGGGCGGCCACGTCGGATTATTTTGGATACAGATGTTGACACCGATGATATATTTGCTCTGTTATACATTTTGAAGCTTGATAGATCAGATTTCCATTTGGAGGTTAGCACTCTGCATCTATACATACAGATAGATGCATGTATTCATGTTTTCGGCATTATGCTGTTGCAGCTGAAATGGAAGTTTTGAGTTAGAATCCCACCTTATAATGCCTAAAAGAGCTTGAGATTAGTATTGTTCATATCTGATATAATTCGTTATATAGCTTTTCAGCACATGGACTCTCTTTTGTGAATGGAATGATATGTGACTTTTTGCAGCAAAATTTTTTGTTTGTTTGTTAGCTTTTCTGCTGATGAATAAAGTTGTGTTGGATTTTATGAATGAATGATTTGATTTATCTTGATTTTGCTGTAAATCTACGAGGATACTTGTTAAGCCAAATCTACAGCATCTTTATGGTAAAGTAAGTAAATTCAACTTGAGATGGGATCATTGAATTATTATTATTATTATTATTTTATTTCTTCGTCATAGTTAGTTCTTGTTCAAGTGTACAAATTTAGTAATAGTTGAAGACTTTCCACTATGGTTGATCTTATAATTTCATTTGTATTACCATACATGTACAGATGTATTATGTTTTGTCCTTTTGTGGGCATGAGCAACTGTTTCATTGTAGGTTTTTAACAGGTTGTAGTAACATATGTTAATGCCATAACTGCGTTACTGCAGGCAGTTACTATAAACGCTAATGCGTGGACCAATGCCGGGCATGCTGCAAATCAAGTTTACGACGTACTTTACATGATGGGAAGAGATGATGTTGCTGTTGGAGTTGGAGGGGAAGGTGGAATACTTGAAGATGGTACGATATTGCCAAACGTTGGCGGATATCACCCCATTATCGAACAGGTTTCTTTGACATTAAAACACTGTTTCTTTGTATTATATGTAATTTTTATTTCTTTCATGTTCATGATCAATGGTGGCTTGTTTAAGCAGGGAAACAGCACAGCTGCGTATTGCAGATACAGGCAAGCTATTCCTGTAGGCCTTGGAGGAAGATTAGATATTGACACAAATTTTGGCTTTAGAAAGAGTTTTCTTCCACAGGTATGTTCTTCCCTATGAGATAGATCATGTTTGTGTGAAGACCCTTTTTTTCGTAACTTTGATCCATGAAAAAGAGTTTGATTTATTTTGTTTTTTTTGCCTACTTGTAATTCAGAGCAGAAGGAGATATAGGCCTCTGCATCAGCCCACAGCTCAGCAAGTGATCATCGATAAGGTTTCTGAAGGGCCGATTACTGTATTCATCATTGGAGCAAACACGAACTTTGGTATTTTCCTCATGTCTAATCCACATTTGAAGAAACATGTTGAGCACATATACATCATGGGAGGAGGTGTGAGGTCAAGAAACCCTACTGGCTGCTGCCCCAAGAACTCCAGCTCATCATGCCAGCCACGCCAATGTGGCGATAGGGGCAATCTATTTACAGACTACACTTCTAATCCTTATGCAGAGTTCAACATGTTTGGAGATCCTTTTTCTGCATATCAGGTAAAGTGTATTTCAAGAATGAATGGTTTCTTGCAAGAAGTTTCGAGATCATAACTGGGCTTTTGCGTGAGCAGGTGATACATTCCGGCATTCCAGTTACTCTTGTGCCACTCGATGCCACAAACACCATTCCGATATCTATGAACTTCTTTGAGGAGTTTGAGAAGAATCAGCACACCTATGAGGCACAGTACTGCTTCCTGTCCTTGAAAATGGCTCGCGATACGTGGTTTGACGATCAGTTTTTCACGGTATGTGACTGCAAACAGTTGCTTGGTTTGAGCATGAAAGAGATTGAAGAATAACTATGTGAAACATTGCTTAATACAGAGTTACTTCATGTGGGATTCATTCCTATCTGGCGTGGCTACTTCAATCATGCTCAAAGAAAACAACATCAAAGGGGAGAATGATTTTGCTGAAATGGAATACATGAACATCACTGTTATCACTTCAAACAAGCCTTATGGTAAATCAGATGGCTCAAATCCATTCTTTGATGGACTCGAGAAACCCAAGTTCGACTTGGAGAGAGAAGGCGTACACAGTGGCCATGTTCAGACTGGACTCCGCGATCCATTTTGCATTGTGAAGAATGGCAAGGGCAGGTGCAAGGTTATTGATCTTTTCAGCTCTTTTGTAATTGGTGAATAGATGGTGTAGTACTCGTTTTTTCATTTCAGTCTAGATCATTCAGTTCAGTGGCATTTTTACGCCTTCTGCTATAATATATGTCTTCCAATATTCAGGATGGTTACACCGCAGAAGTGACTGATGGAGGAGGTGTACGCGTTCTCGTTGCTGTAAGAGCTAAGCCTAACCGCGACAAGAACAGCAGATTAAACAGAGAATTTTTCGGGGCCTTTCTAGATGTGAGTTTGTTAAACCAACATTTCTTGTGATCACACACATGCACGAAGTCACTACACGATCGAATCAGAAGTAATGTATGATATGCTTGGATCATTGTTGCAGGTTTTAAACCGCAAAGAACACTCTGGAAAGTTCAATTTCACCACTCGATTTCCTTACTACAAAGAAGTCCTCTATAAGCCAGATTTTAAGGGAAGGCAGCTAGGGAAGAGCGTTGTTTTTGACATGGATATGAGTGCTGGAGATTTTCTTGCACTGTTCTATCTCCTAAAACTACCCATTGAAGTTATAAATCTCAAGGTATCCATTTCTTGGATTTCACTTGTTATGATATATATAGTTCATCAGTTTCTTGTTTTTCCATGTAGGCAATTATAGTGACTCCAACAGGATGGGCAAATGCAGCAACCATGGATGTTGTGTATGATTTGCTACATATGATGGGTCGCGACGACATTCCAGTTGGCCTAGGAGATATGTTTGCACTTAACCAGTCTGATCCCATTTTCTCTGCTGTTGGAGACTGCAAATACATCAAAGCCATCCCACATGGCAGCGGTGGCTTCATTGACTCAGACACTTTATATGGACTGGCTCGTGATCTGCCTCGTAGCCCTCGGAGGTTCTCAGTTTTTCCTTGTTTCAAATGCAATTAGGCCATTACCATTAGATGCAACACATAATTTGACAGAAACAGTACATGTTTCAAGTATTGATTAGGCTACCATTGTAGGTATACAGCAGAAAACTCAGTGAAATTTAATGCTCCTAGAGATACTGATCACCCTGAACTAAGGCAGCCTCTAACTCTTGAGATATGGAAATCAGTAGTCGAATCGCTCGAACCCGGATCCAAGATTACGGTTCTGACAAACGGGCCCTTGACAAATGTTGCAAAGATCATTCTTTCAGACAAGAACTCTAGTTTTCCCATTCAGGTCTGTGGACAAAACCCCCAAAAAGATTAGATCTCATATGTTTCATATAATAATTTTCATTTCTTGTTTTTTCATTCATCCGCAGGATATTTTCATAGTTGGAGGACACATCAGAAAACACGAAACAGATAAAGGAAATGTCATCAACACTCCTTCAAATGAATATGCAGAACTCAACATGTTTCTTGATCCTTTGGCTGCAAAGATAGTTTTCAACTCAGGGTACAATATCACACTAATCCCACTGAGCATGCAGCGGTTAGTGAGTCGATTCAACGAGGTTTTAGGCAGTCTCCACCTCAAAAAGAAGACACCCGAATCAACGTTTGCACGGCATCTGCTTTCAAGATTGCATAGTCTGAAGAGGGATCATCCCAGATATCAACATGTGGTATGAAAAACATACAGCCATAAGCATCAGCATATAGTAATCAAACTGGATTTCTGATAACTTGTTTCTCCTCTTTCAGGATACATTCTTGGGTGAAATTCTTGGTGCAGTGATCTTATCTGGCAACGACACGTTCCTAAAAACAACCTATATGGAGAGAAATCTTCAAGTGGTGGCAACAGGCATGTTGTCTGAAGATGGACAGATAACTATAGATGAAAGGAGTGGAAGTTCAGTCAAAGTGTTGGAACATATTGATCCTTCAGCCTATTATCATATTTTTGCTGATCGACTAGGCGATGAAAAGGATTCTGCTGTAATTGGAAGCTTTGAAGAACAGAGAAGAATATGGAGTTCTCCACAGAAATGACATGAAAATGGCCTCCAATTAGACCATGCTTTTTTTGTAGGAAATCCATGTTCAGTTTTATAGCTTTATTGATTATTTCCTCTATTTTTCTCCTGCAATCAGCAAATGAAAAGCAACGATCATACCTTTATTGGAGAATTGTACAGCCATAAACCAGACAGACAGACACACAGAAAGCAGAATAAAATGCATTATCTTTTTCGTCAAGATCAGAGGTTTCATCGTTAATTATCTTAACAATAGAGTTGAGCATATTGGACTAAGAATGTGCCACTAATCTAGTTGATGCAAGAGAAAAGCCTAGCCTCAATAGAATAACAGTTTACATGCTACTTAATTATCTAGCTGGAGATTCAGTTTAGTGGTGTTGTTGAGGGATATGTACGGCTGTATTTGTGAATGTTGATAGCAACACATTTCACAAAGTTTGGAGAATATAATCCTTGAGGGAGTTAGACAGAGAGGAATCTCAAGACTTATTATTACATTTCACATCTATAATTATTTACCGAGTAGTATTATATTTTCAATGCATGCTCGAATGTGTTGGTACAAAATTCACAATCAACATTGTGTAGTATCTTTCTAGCAATGAAGTGGCCAAATTCTTTCAAAATTTATTTTGTTTTCGTACACTTACATTACTAATTTTTCGATGATCTATACCTATTATAAAAGTGTCCTAATTCTTTAAAAAAGTGTATTTCCTATTTTATCCTTCTCAAATATCTATTTTAAATGACAATAATGTAATTATTTTATACATGATATAATATAATTTATTTTAATCATTAGAATTGTAATTATCAATAATGTAATTTAGATATATCCTAG
>AYJT01051238.1:0-10752 GCA_001278415.1 Ocimum tenuiflorum | reverse complement strand
CGATGATATATATTATTAAATAAGATAAATATAAAAAGGATATTGGTGATTAGTATTTTTTGGATATTATGATCATATACATTTGATGTGATTGTTTAAACATATATTTAATATTCAATATAATTTTTGTCCATCAATACTATCAATGTAATCATACTATAAGTTATTAATGACACATGACATTATGTTATATGTGCAAATGAATTTAACACATATTTGCTATATCTATAATTTAAAAAAAAATATTTTTTAAATCAATATATTCCAAAATTAGTTACTTCTTTGTTAGATGATCTATTTATATGTTCGGGTATTTAGTAAGTTTGTAATATATGAATACATTATTTATAGCGCAACGGAATAGAGATGTATCAGATGTAGATCTATTAAAACCTTGTTCAAAGTGAGCACCTCTAAGCTTATCCTTTTTTTTAGGGGATCTAAGCTCATCATATATACCATGTTTTATCCCATAGCTAGACGAGGTTTAAACAGTGCCGTTATTGAATCTTGGGCCTTGAATTTAAGAAACAAATGCACAAATCGCATCATGAGGAGGAAAATTAAAGCATGATTTTTTTCTTTTCTAAAACAATAATCAATTACATAATCAACTGTAGACCTGGCATGCATCATCAATAAAAAGACGAGATTAAAATTTAAATCATAGATGACCTAAATTTGAAAAAGAAAAAGAAAAAAAGTGCAACCTATGTATGTTTTAATCTCCTTTATAAAACACAAGCTGTTTCACCACAGCTCTCCAATCGAACTACGAGCCAGCCAGCCAGCACCTAGTTTCCCAAAACCAACAATATTCTACATGTAACTGGAGGCCTGTACATTCCCTACACTCGTCTGTTTCACTTTACAAGCTTTCCTCTGTCTCAAATCAAGGTTTAGTGGAGTTGCTGCCTTCTTCCTCCACGATCACATCTAATGGGATTACCCTCTTCAGGGCAGGCCGTTTCTGGAACTTTTTCTTGCTCTGCAATATGCCCTCGTCGCCTTGCAACATCCTCACCACCTGCATTATCAACCAACTTCATCTACCTTCTCAATTCATTTCACATGCAAATACTTCACATATGAAATTAAGGGTAACCTGTGCTTGTGGACTGGACAAAGATGAGATTGGTAAAATGGATATAGTCAGAGGTATAGTAGGATTTAGCTCATTAAAAGTGGTCAGTATTGAATATAATTCTCGAAAATGTTTGTAAACTTAGAGATGCACCTGGCTCATTGGAGGCCTATCTGTTGAACTTTGATCAATACATAATGAAGCAACCATAACCATACGATTCAGCTCATCCCAGTCATAGTTTCCATTCAGAGATGGATCAACAATCTCTTCCAGACTCATACTATCTAGCAGAGGTTTTGCCTGCAAAGATTTTTGTTATGGTAAAGATTGTGGAAAAGTGTGTTTATTTTGTAGTTACGCAAACAGACGGCTATAATGTTCACTGCATCAGCTAACTTACCCACATCACAACGCTTTTATTTTGGTCGTCTATGGCTGGACGGCCACTAATGATCTCCAACAATAGGACACCATATGCATAAACATCGGTTTTCTCATCAACTGTACCATGCAGGAAAAACTCAGGAGGGAGATAACTGCCATTTGAAGAATAAAAAACAAGAATGTTTAGAATGAAAGTTGATCAATGCTTGAGCACTTCAACATTTTCAAATCCAGAAATGGTAAGTTTCTCTTGTCGTACCCAAATGTGCCTTCAACATTTGAAACACTAAGGTGAGTCCACTGATCAGGAAGCCATTTTGCAAGCCCAAAATCTGAAATCTGCCCGAACAAATGTTACTTCAAAAGTAAGAATAAAAACACAGAGAACCTCCATCTGAAATTGGCATAGATTCTACTATAAGGATAAACAGCTCTACGTGTTCTCAGCATCTATATGGATATGTTCACATGTTCAAACTAGACGAACCAACCACTGAAACTCAGTGGAAAACTCAAGTTACTTTGCACATTCTACTATCTGATTACCCAACGGCATATGCGCGGCTGCAGAAAGGTTTGCATTTGTCATACCTGAGGTTGAAGATCTTCAGTTAGCAAAATATTGGCAGCCTTAATATCTCTATGGATAATTCTTCGTTGGCACCCCTCGTGAAGGTAACAAATACCTTCAGCAATGCTTATAGCCATACTATATCTGATGTTCCATGTCAATTTATCCCTTGTACCTAAGTAGCCAAAATGAAAAATAGAAAGTTTAGAATCTTGAGGTTTCTGAAAGTATAAAAGGAAAGACTGGCTTTTTGGAACGAAATGAAAGAACAAACCTTTTAGCAAAGATGACAAACTCCCATTAACGGATAAAGGAAGAACAAGGTGCATCCCTCCTTCAACCCCATAACCAATAACTCTTGAAATGTTGGGGTGGTTTACATGTACTAAAATGCCGAGCTCAGCTAAATAATCTGTTGTCATCTCCTCTTGTGACCCTCTAATCAACCTCTTAACTGCTACTAGTTGTCCATCATCTAAGTGTCCCTTGTAAACTTCAGAATAACCCCCTTCTCCAATCAAGTTTTCTAGGACACAACAAAAAATGTAAAAAAACTCTAGTTAAGGCGTAGTAGCCCTCGGTCCTAATCAACACACGAAGTTCAAATACAAGAGAAAATCAAACTACCTTTGGAGAAATTTCCTGTTGCTTGTCGGAGGTCTGCAAGAGTGAAGCACTTCCATGAGGTCTCGAAGCAATAATACAAGTCCCCATCTAACTGAGTAGGAAGTTCGGGCAAACTTTGTGCGCCTCGGGCAGATCTTTTTCTGGAAGAAAGTTTCTTTATCGAAAGAATGTGAGGAATGGTAGGGTGGAATGTCTGAAGATGCACACTGGGACCCTTTTTAAGCTTGCGAATAAAACCTTTCCATTGAGAATCAGATTTTGAAGCCTCTTTAGCTGGATCTGCGTCTGAAACCCTTGGTGTGATGACACTCAGTTCTTCATCTTCGTTTCCACTCGACGAGCACCCTTGTAGTGTGGTAACATCCACGTCTAAACCTCTCAAATCTAAGGCATAATTCAATATTTGCAAATCTCAGAGAGCCGGAAAGCTTATTTGTGACTGATCATCTGAAATTTGGAGGAAAGCAGTTCAATAGTGTAAATGGATCTACCTTCGGCGGAAAAAGTGATGGAGGAAGTAGAATACATCAATCTATGCCCGACTACAAAAAACTGGCCATCGGTAGCATCACCAACCTCGCATGCATTCTCACTTTCCCTGTAATTTCAACAACCATTCAATATCTAAAATCTGTGCCCAATTACATATTAATTGACATCCAACCACATGAAAAATAAGAATCTAAAATAAAATTCACAAGCACGTTTCGGATATGAGATTCCCCAAATTTATTTCGATCATTGTATTTGCATGTACATTATACGTGTTCAGCATTCAACAACAAGAGAATGAGATTTGGTAATTAATAGGACGTGATGTAGCTAGTAATTCGCGTTTCAAATTTGATAAGAGAATGAGATTACCGCGGAGGGGAAGCCGAGGGTTGATTGGCATTTTCCATGGTTCCGAAAACGACAATTGCCTCGGGAACCAAGTTTCAATTCTGCAAATCGCAACCCAATTTCAGATAGGGGAAGACATGGAAGAAGATGGTTAGAAAGAGAATTGAGAAATGTGAATTGTGGTTTGCATAAACTCTCCGAAATATATGCAATATATTCATGCTAAAACTTCGGCTTCTCCTACCCAAGATGTTATTTCCTATAGTCATCTCACAACAAATTGGATGCATTTGAAATTTGTTCCTGATTTCATATTTTTTTATATAATAATAATAATTATTATTATTTTGCACGTCTCAATATTACTTACTATTTAAAAATAGTCAAACATCATTGTGTAACAAAAGTCAAAAGTAAATCATTCTACTTGTGATTCTCTGCTCAAAACATACACAATGTAAACAGCAGTAATAACCAAATTTATTCAAAACTGAGAAAGAAATATTGTGGTTGGATACAGAATAACTAATTTACAGCAACTTGGTTTACAGCCATACTTTTTACACAGAGAATAGCTAAAGTCGTGAATGTGGCACTCTCACATGGCCCGTCACTGAACATTACGAGTGATGAGCCCTTCAAAGATGACGTAGAGGTCCTTATTATCGGGGCCGAAGATTTCGTCTGCCTTCCGTAAAGTTTCCTAGCATAGTTCAATCAAACCAGTCAAGATAGATATCTCCTCCATAAGTGCCGACTATTTTCATGCCCAACTTTCTGAAAAATTATCTCGAAAATGTTATTTAACCTCACTTACCTCTTTTGTTTGCTTGTGGGAGTTGAGTTCCTTCACATTTGCAAGAAATGAGCCAAACTGCTCGTAAGATAGCCGAGTCCTGGTGAATAAATAGTAACCAAGATTTTAGGCTACCCACATTTTGCATTATCATATACAGATAGGCTCATGCACTTTTGCAAGGGCTCAAATCTAAGACGTAAATAGATAGATAGATACGCATACAAATTGGATTTACTTATAACGAGACCTCTTCCATGTTACTTAGGTATTATAGTAGGGACATTAGGGTGGGAATTATTGCAATGCAATATTGTATTCTTTAATTCAAGATAGTATTGCCATGTAATGATCAGTTAAAGTCTCTAGCTTGTGGTTTTATTGCAATTTAGTTTCCTAACGATCAGTTAAAAAGTGGTGTATTCATAAGCATCGAGTACCTGACTTGGCGGAAGAATTCTTTTCCATCAACACGGGTTTTACCTGACAAACAAAAGAATGACAATAAGTTTCCCAACAAATGGTAAAGAGCAGAACTGAGATGGCAGACCTGGTTGCGATCCGGAGTCCAAGCTTGACATTGAACTGAACTGACTGGAAGAAGAGAAAGAAGACCTATCCTCAAAAATGCCTCTTGTCGATGAGAACGAAATTGAGTGCCTCTGTCTCCTTGGAGACACTGGTTTGGGTGTCCTAGATGGAGACACGGAGGCGGATAGACTCGGAGGGGAACCAGGAGGCGTGAGATGAGGCGTGCTATTCTGTGATGCTAGCAAGAAGCTATGCGGAACACGCGCCCTCACACCTGTTATCACCATAAACAGCTTTATTCAGAACTCGACTGACCACAGAAAAAGGTAACATGAGGAGGATGTTTTTTCATATATGCATGCCTTCGGCATCAGTGTCTGCAGAAGTTAAACTTCCAGCATCAGATGGCAACTCAGAATCATCATCTGATAGAAACAACATAAATTCAACATTTTGAAAAGAAAAAGGGGCTCTTTAACATGATAAGTAGGGGGGCGAGAATTGCAAACCCATGTTGGTTGGCGGAGTTTTGGCAGCAGAAGCAGTCGCCTGTCAAACAAAAACCGAAAATGAGGCTGCTTAATGTCCAGAGTGGGTGTATTCTTACACTATTCATTCACTTACAGGGTTGTCTTCATCCTCTTGAAGCGATCGCATCAGTGTTTTCCTAAAGCCTTCCAACTACAACACACAAACTCCACATTAAAATCATGCACGCTCACTTGCTCAATTTGGCAGTTGAGAGCCTAATATCATCACATCCTACTAGTTACATAAAATCAAGCATTGGGTGTTTTTATGTGTATTTACTATTTAGTAATACCAAAGTTATAACACATATTCATGGCAATTGACAACCACGTCCAAGGTACAGTTCAAAATAAGATCCTCTATTCCCAAAAGCACCATTCATAATCACCAACCATACCTTCGCAACATCCCTGTTCAGCTTCTTCACAGTGCTGCTTAGTTGCGCATTCTCCCTCAGCAAGCTTTCCTGTCATTCAAAATTACAAATATTTTTATATTAATTTATACTCAAAATATTACACCGAAATGATTAAAATTAATTAAATAAAAGCTAGCACGTGATTAGGAACAACTTATTTGTTTGTACTTTCAAGCCCTTTTGCCTAATTCATGTTTTGAGTTTTTTAATCGCTGTCAACTACTTGTCAACTGTTCTAAATATAACCCGCACTTATCAAAAGTAATCCGACTCTACAACTGAGAACGGGTCGGGTTCCGAAAAAGAAGTCGGACCTTCTCCTGCTGAGCTGCGGCGAGTTTATCAGAAACCTCGGCGAGCGAGGCGTCGAGCGACTGCATCTGCGAGTCGAGGCCGGCGATGATGTTGTCGCGGTCGGCGAGATGGTCGCGGAGCTCCGACAACTCCGATTCGAGGGCTTCGACACGTGTCGAGAGGGCAATGGAAGTGATTTTGCGGGCGACATCAAGCTGTTCGAATGGATCGGGGGGCAAAACCTCCAGCAATTCCTCGGGAAGATCGAACTTGGGCGATTCTTTGGCCAACATACTTTTGCTGTTTCTTTTTCGGTTACTTTTTATGTTTTTCTCTTTTTTTTATTTTTTGGTTACGAGGGGTTTATTAGTTTCTGTGCGGAGCACGACAGCCACCGGTGTATTTTAGATGTCAAATAGCAGGATAAGGAATTGTCTTATTTGTGTTTCTTAATAAAGAAAATAATTTATGTGAATATAATTGGGTAATAAATAGTGAGTTATTATTGTTATTTAATTTTTATAAATGTTATTGAGATGAATAGAAATGAGTGGTTGCTTTCGTTTTGTTTCTAGGTGGCCAGGATGATGCAAAGGGATAATGATTTTTTCTTGTCCTGCTTCATTTTTAACTTGCTATTTTATTTTATTTGCAAGCATAGAATATAAGGCCAAAACGGCAAGGGTAAACAGATTAATAGAACAAAAGCTAGGATTTAGTTGTCATCGACTTGGAGGCATGTTCACAAATTGCTTGAGCGCGTTGAACGCAACGTTCGTGCGCCTTTAAGGACTTGAGTATTGTGATTTGATTGAGTTCAAGATTCGTCTTGCAAGACATTCTAGATTCGTCGAAATTCATTGCGGTTTTAACCTATTGGGGACCAGTTCCAAGTCGTTCGGGTGGCCATTATGAATCCTTATGGATAATAGTAATGAAGAGTATTTAAGGAGTTTAAAGTAAAATATTGAGTTTACCGAGTTTGAGGTCAAGAGAGGCTCACCAAATCATTAAAGACATTTTAATTCATATTTGAACATCTTTATGCTCACGAAGAGAGTGCCTATGGACTTAGCTTGGACAGAAGATCATGTCAAGTTTATAGTTGAGCCTCAATGGACTGATCCAATTTATTGGACACTAACTATAGCCTCTTGTCACTCGGGCACATAGTGAGGATAAGTAGTGAATTGTTTTTAAGTTGTTCATTTTATGTGATAAAAATAAAGGTGAAGTTTGTGACAACTTACCTTCTGAACTTATCAAATCATAAGTTCAAAGAGATCGGGATATTGAGCCAAGGCTCTTGATGAATGAAAACCATGGTCAACAGAACCAACTAATAATTTTTTAAACCTTCCAAAAAATTGAATGAAATCCATTATGTTAATGACTGTGTACTTTACATGCATCATATATAAAAATTATACTGAGCATTCGTGGCTTACGTACGTACTTCTACTAAGAAAAAATATAGTAAACTCTTGTTGAAAAATCATAATGAAAAATTGGTTTAGTCACAAGAAGTGCCTCAAAAACATGATACTACTCAATAAGATAATAATAGCCATGGATGGTGAGGCATGGATAGTCAAAACCACTCATAGAATAATAATGCTAGATCCAAGATAATGGGAAATGAGGCAATAGTGTAGCATGTTAGTTTGAATCTTGATAATGATAACTTAATGAAATTTGAAGATTATGGAGACTAACAATAGTTTCATTAAGGTTCTAACTTTTAAGATTCTTCACTATCTCACACACAATATTTTCATAGATAAAAATATAATTTAAAACTTTTATTGAACAAAAGAGAAACATTAATATAATTTTAAATGACGATGTCGTGATTGCTAGTTCCAAAAGAACTTTTGGATCCCAATGGATACACAAATTACTATAGGTGATGTTCTACAAATTAATTATTATTTTTTATTTTTTCTACCTTTTTTTCGTTAGAATCAAGTCCATTCTTTTTATTATTATTAAACAAAGAATCAATTCCATTCTTAGTTGAATACTTGAATTATTGACACATATTTTTTGACCAAATTATCATGTTGGAATGAGCATAAATTTAATAACCCAAATTCGTTTTAAAATTCTGGAATAAGTGCTTGAGCCATTTTTAGAATTGGAGAAAAATGTCGAAATATTGTTACACCGCACGTAATGTACTGGAAAAATACTAAAAATATCAAAATTTTAGTATATCGTAATTTTCGATAACGTATGATATCACACTAAAAATTTACCGGTAAAACAGATGTATGATATTCTAAAATTTAAGATATACCATAAATATATAGCACTAAATGCATAAATGCTACTATAATCAATTTTTATTTTATATTTTAGATAGTTTAAATAATTTTTTTTTTATGTTAGTATTTTATCTATCCATGAAAAATATTAAAGTTCAATACTAAATTATGTTTCATTTATTTCACATAATTTTGTGATTATTTTCCCACTGATTTGGCATGTCCCATTGCTTGGAAAGCACTACTTAGATTGTTTTTGTGTTTGGTAGATTGGAATGTGATTGACAATTTTGCTGAAGATTGGAAAAAAAAATCTGGCAAGAACTGTGGCTATCCTTTGTGATCAAAATAGCAGTGTGAAAGTTAGGCGTGATCATGCTTAACAAAGATACATCAGCAGAGGCTATAGATTTTTAAGGAAATTTCCATATCTTCAAAGATTTGCACATCCTATTCGAGATATACATGATCTCAGTAGATAATGGATGTCCAAGAATTCTCCTATCCATATCTAGATTATGATTTTTGTTTATTTTAGGTTTCTTTTATTTTTTAACTATAAACAATCTAGTTTAGAGAGAAAATTGGATGAATCTTTTCCAACAAACGCCGACCTTCATTCTCTACGACTTTTCTCTCATTTATGGATTGCTAATCTAGAATTCTAGTTAAGGTTTTTATTCAAGTTCATTCAATTCTCGTTTGTGAGTTCGTATTTATCTTTTCTGCATCTATTGAATAATTCTATTTCTCCAATTTTCTTTTATTCGGATTGTTGATTTCTGAGTACTTAGAGACTACAAATTACAATTTGATACAACTATTAAAGTTTAGGTCCTTCCGTAATCATGGCTAAATCTTGATGTGAGTAGCAGCAAAATGAATTAATATTGTAATTTTGATCCATCCGTAATCATGCCAATCTTACAATTGAGATTTTGTTTACTAGAGTTGTAGAATCTATCTTAGGTTATATGAGCTTGAAACAACTTGAGATTGTATTGGATGACATCCGCAATCATGCTTCCGATTTATTCATGAACATATAGAAACATCTCACGATCCGAACTATGCTCAAATGCATGAATTGAAACCTATGATTGATTACCCTAGCTAGATATGTTTTTAGTATCCTTGATTTATTTTTTATTTTATTTAGTTTTATTTCCCGCACTTAATATCCAAACCCCCCATCTTTTGTATATTAGTTTTTATTTTATTTTTATCTTTGTGAAAATTAAATTAGTCACTGTTCTCTGTGGATTCAACCCTGCTCACCGCTCTACAAGCTTATTTGTTTTCAGCATAAATTATTTTTGTTCATTTTTGACACCCGTTCAATAAAACTATTGACATGTACAAACTTTTAAATAAACAATTTTTTGTAAACTACAAAATCTCGGTAAAACAAAAATTTTGATATTGCCAAAAGATTTTGGTATACCACGGTATGTTATTGTGTCATACGAAAATTACGGTACCCCCAACTTAGATATACCGAAAGTTATAATAAGGCAATAATATCGATTTTTTCCATATTATATATTATGATAAGGTATAAGGTAAAATAAAAATAAGTATATCATACTGACCCACCCATTGGCGAATGCAGATATCGAAAGTCGTGAGGACTTACCTACGACCAACATCTCTACTTGAAATTTTTTTGATTGATTATAAAAATTCAAATCATTAATTTTTGTTACAATTATGATATGCGATCCCAGTTAAATACTATATTAAGAAAATTTTGATTTGTCATCCAAACAGCGGATCCATTGTCTCCACAGGGTTATGCCCTTGCCACCCCTGGTCATTCTGAAAATGCTAGGCATGACATGTCAATTATTCAAACTATTGTTGATAAAATGTTTGGTGTAAATTAGCAAAGATTCAATATTTCTCTCACAAAGAGACATTAAAATGCTGTTTGACATATCATTAATCATCATGTTCCGGGGAAAAAAGATCTTAGTTTATTTAATAAGATATACCAATATATGATATTTTTTTAGAGAACCAAGATATGATATTGATCGAAGGGGATATTAAATATTTATTTGATCTCATAATTTTAGATCTCATATTAATTATATTATTTTATGCAGTAGTATATGCATTTTTGGAGGTTTGTTAAATTCACGTTGAACCATGCATCTTCAAATTCCTAAAAGGTAATTTCTTTAATGAATATAAAAAGAGAATGTGTATGATTATTATCTTTTTTGTATCACACGTTTGTAAAAAAAAATCTTACGAAAAATATGTAATTTTGATGATGACAAAAATTATTACCATAGGATCATTAGAATAAAATGTAATCTTGTATAGGTTTATTTTTGTAACAGCCTAGATCTTGAAGAACTGAAGACCATAGCTGAAGAGCCAAGCTATAGAATACCT
>AYJT01051235.1:0-14156 GCA_001278415.1 Ocimum tenuiflorum | reverse complement strand
GGCAGGCGGTGAGGTGGCGGTGGTGTTACGTCAGATGAGACGTAGTGTAGAAATGCTGTGTGTGTGGAGTGATGCGAAAGCGATTTTCGTCACCAATTTTCACAAAACAAATTCAAGAATTTTTGCTCAAAAAAAAAACATATTCAAGAATAATTTTTTTAAAGAATTATGATTATCGATGACCTATATAAGTTGACCAAATTATTAATGGTGGAAATATATTAGTTTGATTGTTAGATATTATATTTGTCGAGTACGAGCGTATCCACTCTCTCTCGGTCTCTCCACCACAGAATCGAAAATAGTATTGATGTGTACATTTTAAAGTAAATTATGTTGATGTATGATGTATATGCATTTCAAAGTGGGTCATAGAATTACAATTAGGGCAACAAATTTTCTAACGTTTGTGATCTTGCAGAATCTCTCACAAAATTTCAAATTATTAATATTTAATTTAATTAAAATCAATAGTCTAGGGTCGAATATGCGTTCTGTGTAGGTGTATCTATTTTTTTAAAATATAATTTAGGATAAGTGAGAAATAATTATTCAAAATTAATTATCTCAATTAGTGAATGGTGGTCAAATATACGTTTTTGTATTGATAGAATGAATGTATTTAATTGTTTTTAAATATGATTTAACATAAGTGAGAGATGTAGTGAATAATGGTGGGTGGGGATTGTGAATAATTATATATTATTAACTTCTAATATTTTAACTAAAAGAAAATCTTGATATGGAACATAGGTTTTTTAGCAGATATTTACTTAAAAAATTTAATCTTGTGATGGCAATAATAATTTTACTCATGTTGAGGATTGTAGTTACTCAGAGCGACACAAAGCATTGCCACCACCATCTCACCTCAACTGAGGTCAAGCGTATGTGAAAATGGTTCTTTCTTGCAATTGGTGTTCGGCCCTAATATTAACAATTTTAAACCACAAACCAACTAAGTTGGATCTAGAGATCGGGCTCGAATAAGACCACACGACCTCAAGATTGGGCATGACCTAATTGCCCAATGGGCAAAGATCAGCAGGTCGACTTGTACATGTGTGGTGTGTACAACTAACTAGATTAGTAGAAAGTTAGTCTTCTAAGTGTTACAAGAACATTGCATGATCGGTTTGTGGCAATGAGATGTTATTATCTGTCACCCGCCAACACCATCATCGCAGTAAGTTGTAATTGACCGCACATTTAGTACATGCATTAACTAGGCCAACGCTCCACCCAAATGTACACACAACAAACAACGTTCTTTGCCTACTTTTTCCTATAAACAAGAGCTTCTTCATTCTGTTTGCTTGCTTTTGTATCTTTAGTGTTGTTACCAGTAGACAATAATTGTTTTATCTTCAGAGACAATATATTAGAACGAAAAAACTAGTGGGCATAATTTTGCCAATCCCATTCTCAAAATGATGGTGTTTGTGGATGACAATCCGTCCTGTCATTACTCTCTTAACAAATGTGAATAGAAATTTGACTTCATCTAATTGAATATCATCGAAGTAACTAACTTAAAATGATTAAACAAACAAGCATCTTTCTTGAGTTTTGTGTAGGGAATTGTTTTTTATTTTTGAGAAAGGCGATCAACCATTTATATTCATAAAGATAGTTTAGTACAAGATGTTTCCTTAGCTTCATTACAGACAATAGCTTTCAGACCTACCAGAACATGTTTAATATAGAGAAAGTCCCTCATTCTTGCCACTTCATGGGCTGCTCGATTGTTCTCTCTTGGTACGGCTGTAATCTAATCGAGTTGAGCTGAGTAGCGATGTACTCAAGTTTGACTCATTTAGTTTCGAGGCAAGCTTCGAGCTTTATTATCGAGTACTTGGATGTGCATGAACTTAATCGAGTTTTAATCAAGCCTTAACGAACTTTCTAAATATAGATTTAAATTTAAAAAATAATTATTATTTTTTAAAAATAAATCAAATTAAGCACAAAAATATTAAATTTGCTCAAATTTATTCCTTTCTGGTAAATAACAAAATTAATTAAAATACTTATTTATACTTATAACTATCTAAAGAATAACAATAAAAATTTTACAGAATTAATAATTTCATATTTCTTGCTATATTTGGCTAACAAGCTTGCTCACGAGCTTATGAGTCAAGTACTACAAAGCTCACGTTTGACTCATTTAGTTAACGAGCTTTTCTAAACGAGCTCGAACGAGCTTTTATCGAGTCGAAAGTCGAGTAGCTCAGCTCATTTACACCTCTATCTCTTGGTGTGTATTGAAATTTCGTACACCCTACCTCTTTCGCGATCTCGTGGATATCTCTGCTTATGGTGTTGTAATACCCGTTTCTCTCCTGGTTGTCATTCAACATTTCAATGAGGTTTTTACAGTCACTCTCTACTTCATTTACTCATAACCTGTACTGTCTTGCCATTATGAGTCCAAACTAAAGTGCTATGCCCTCCAACGTGCTTAGTCCCTCTGCCTTTATGCTCATCTTGCCTGCAAGCTCCACTTTTCATTCTGCATCCCTGATAAAAAAGTATAGTCTGTTATTTTTGTCCTCTGTAATTGTTGCATCTGAGTCTATCTTGAGAGTTCCCGTCTCTAGTCTTTTCCACCTTTTTTCCTTCTTTTTCTTTTGCTCAGGTACAAGGCGTGTTTCGTTGCTCACTGAACTCGATCCACTTCCTTTGCGCTCTATGGCCCACATTTTCTTCATTGAACACTGTTATTTTGTAAATCACATTATTTCGTTCCAGCCATATCTCATACGCAGTGAAAGCCATAAGCTCAACATACTCCGAGGGCAACTCGTTAATCTTCTGCCACAAATTGTCTTTAGAGGCTTTATTTTGCTCCCTTGTGACGTCCATTCTTAGGGTAGATCTATACCACACTTCACGGGTTCTTTTGCAGGACAATAGTTGGTGGTCGGTGGTCTCATCGTCCTCTCCACATAGGTTACAAATCGTATCAATCTCTGTTGGTCCCAAATTCCAGTTGAGTCTTATGATTCAACAGTTTCTATTTTCTAGTTTGATATTAACTCAGTTGTCTCAAGCACTTGATTTGATTTCGAGTATTGATGAGGTATCAAGAAATCTCATTATTCATATAAGGCAGTCTGCTCAAATACAAGCATAGGTATTATATCATTGCATTTAACCTTTTGAATCAACATATTCTATTACCAGATATTGGTATCAGCACAATTTATTCTTTCTGAGATCAAGTAATAGACTAAAGGATAATCAAAATAAAACATGTAAGTGGGGGAATCTTAAACTTAGTAGGGGAATCTTAAACTTAGGGCCCTTATTGAAAAAAACTAACTCTAAATGGGTCAGTTGAGACTCGATGAGGATTGTCAAGTTTCAAATTTGAATGCATGCTGGTAAGTTGAGATGACCAATTTGAATATAAATTAGTTTGAGAATCTATTAAACATTTCAACTTATGTGAGCAGTTATTTCAATTGGTTTAACATGCATGCATTTGTCAGTTTTATGATAAAATAAAGGAAACAGAAAGTAGTAAACTAACACAGAGATTATATAGAGGTCCGGAGGCCAACTGCTCCTACATCCTCTCTTCCTTCTACTACCAAAGGGATCACTATCACTATTTCTTTCGGTAATTTAATAAGGATTACAATAGCGATCTTCTCAGCTGCTGGATTTCATGTCAGCAACTCAGGACAACGTTCGATGAAACTCGATCTTCTTCTCATCTACTCATGCTCCACGTCCTCGGCAGGGTTGAAGGTTTGTGTTCCCTTCACGAACAAGACAGGTGGTTTCAGACAAAAGTATGAGCTAGGGGTTAATGAAATCTGCTCTGATGATGATGATCTTAAATGTGCTGCATATTTTGGGGAGGTTGGTCTCAAGGCTTTTCCTTTAAGCTTAGATCTTCAATATGTTGCTAACCTTTTTTTTCCAGGGTTCTTCTCATCCTTTATGATATTTATATTCTTCTTGTAGTTCTGACCACTAGGATGGATGTTGAATGTGTACTTTTATAGTTGTTCTGACACATTTATGATCGTTGTTTCATATGATCTTCTTGTGTCAAAATATCTATCTTTTCGTTGGTAGTATGTGAACTGACTAGGATGAAGTGAATTAAATCCCAAATGTCAGTTTAGTAACTGACTCTGCCTCAGTTCAAATGTTAGTTATAAACTGAATGTGTCCTAGGTTATTTACAACTGAGTTAGCTTCTCCTTGAAACTGTCGGTTGTAATAACCTTCATAACTGATTTGGAGTTATCAGTTATGGACGACCTCACCTAAAATCATCTTTCTTATTTTTAATTCCTCAATTTAGCTTTTCTCAGAGTTATCTTCAACTTCAGTTATGGCTATTATAGAACTGATCGGCTGGCTCAGTTCTCTTTGTTCCCCCTTAGTCTGATCCTTAGTCTTGAACTTCTTCAAATGCAGTCTTTGGCTTGTCAACTATCCGAATGCCTATCTATTATATCGTTCTCAATCATTTACATATTTACAATTCGATCAACCTAATCCTAAGGATTTTATTCATCATGGGTTGACAACATCAAAACTAACATTATTACTAACAATCTCGCAGCCTCTTTTTGTAATATTCACTTTTGTTGGCAGCGTATTTGAGCACGCTCTCAAAAGAAAAAGCCTTACCCTTCGGATGGTGTTGACATTCCAAATTTTACTCCATTCCGAAATTGTTTCGCTGTTGTGTGCTCATGTTGTTGAAGGTTCGAGTATTTAGCTACTGCTGCGTGATACACGGACTTCACAGCGAAGGCGCTATTCTCCGTAAATCTCCAACTCTTGTGTCATATATTTTCCTCAACTCGAGAAGGGTTTGGATAATCTTTCAAGTATCCGATGGCATGAATGTTTCCATAATGACCTTGTGGTTCCATCCCGTACAATGGGGGTTCAGAAGTTTGTACACCCTCGCTTTGTACAGCTCCCAATTTCAACAATGCAGCTAGTTTAGTTTGCTTCTCAGTTCATATCCATCTAAATTCCCGAATTTGAATATTTCTCCAGTCTCCTACACACCATGCTTCTCTTTTTTTTTTTAACCAAGTCCATAGCAGCCTTGAGGCTCCTACATAAATAACTTGGTATATAAAATATTTGAATCAAGAAGCGTTGCCCTAGGAAAGTATTTCCTTTTAAGACTTTGAAGGTGACGGAGTTTTGGTTGTTAAGTGATTTCCAAACCTACTTCGCAATGAGGGCCAAGTTAAAACAAATGGTTTTGCCTTAAGCCCATTCCCCTTAGTTTCTTTGTTGTGATTAAAGTCTTCTAACTTGCCCAGTAAGTCTTTATTTCCTCTGGCGCTGAGCCCCAAAAGAATCTGGCCTTAGCTCTTTCAATCTATTAGCACGTTGTTGTCGGGAGCAGAAAACAACTCGTACAATAAAGATAGGATGGCCAGGATAACAAACTTTAGGAGCACCTCCTTACCGGCTTGGGATAAAAGAGATTCTTTCTAGTCTTTCATCTTTTTTATCACCCTATTAACAACTGCTTGGAAGACCAGTTTTTTTATTTCCCGATAATCGTTGGGAGCCTGAGATATTTATCTTGTTTTTCCACTAAGCTAACTCCCAAGATGGACTTGGAGACATTTTTATTGTTCTAGTCAATATTTGGGCTCACCATCAATTCCATTTTTTCTAAATTTATCTACTGGCTGAATGCATTCTCGTAGCATTCAATAATTTTCTTTATCTCCGTTGTCTCTTTCTCTTCGCCCTAATGAAGAGAATGAAATCCTCGGCGAAAAAAGGTGTGAAATGGCGGGGACGTGGCGAGCTGCTTTAGCACCATGAATCCTGCCTTCTGGTCAATTGTTGCTATGATCTTAGAAAAAAACCTCCGCACAGAAAAGAAAAAGAAACGGTGACAGAGGGTTTTCTTGTCAGAGCCCTCTTCCAGGGGTGAAAGCATGGTATTGTGTTTGATTTATAAGCATAATCTAAGAGACCGTTTGCACAATCCGCATAATCAGATTTATGAACTCCACACAGAAACCCAGCCTAATCATAACTTTCTCAATGAAATTCCATTCCACCCTATCATAGGCTTTACTAAGATCAAATTTAAGGGTCATCGTTATTTTTCCTTTCTTTATATTTTCATTGTATGGAAAAGTTAGAAAGCGGTCATGACATTATCAGTGATCAATCTACCAAGTACGAAGGCCGATTGGGATGGGGAGATGATTTCTGGGAGGAAGGGTTTTAGTCTATTTGTTATAGTTTTAAAGACTACGGCGGTTATAACATTGGACAAGCTAATGGGACAGAATTGGGTAAGCTTCATAGGTTTTTTTACTTTTAGGATCAGGACAATATGAGTGAGCTTTATGTGAATTAGATCATCACCATTATTAAGAATATTAAGCACATCCCTCGAGACATCATGTTTACAAATATGACAGAATTTTTGAAAGAAGTATGGGGTCATACCGTCCGGGCCCGGGGCTTTCGCTGGATTCATGGCTTTCATAGCTCTCATGACCTCATCCTCCGTGTATCGTTTTGTGAGTGCTTCATTCATTTGCGAGGTGACTTACTGCCTTCACTGGTATGGAAGATATTCTCGAAGTATTTTAGAAATACTTCAACAATTTCCTCCTGTTTTTTTAACAACCTTGCCTTTCTCATCTTCAATTTCTTGGATGGTGTTTCTTTTCTTTCGCATTGACTCTTTTTGTGGAAGAAGCGAGAGTTTCTATCCCCGTCTTTTAGCTAAATTGCCCGGCTCCTTTGGTACCACATCGTCTCATGTCGGAGAACACCTTCCAGCTCATCCTCGAGTTTTTTCTTCCCATTCTGATCACTTTAGAATCTGCTTCTAATTTTTGCAGCTCCTCTAATCTCTTGTAAAGTTCCTCCATTTTCCTTCTTGACTGAGCCAAAATTTCGATTTGCCCAGGACTGGAGTGTATCGATGCAGCTTTGGAGTTTCTCCTCGATGTTGTTACAAGACCACATGTTAATCCACGCCTTCTTTATCTCGTCCTTGAATTAAGGATGGTCAATCCACATATGTTCAAATCGCAATAAGCGGGTTCTCCTATCTTTCTCCTCGTCTACTTTCTTTCTCTCCTTGTAGATGATGATCGGGGTGTGATCCAATTGAGCCTAGGCAGGTGCCTAACCTAGTAATTTGGGAACTTTAGCTTCCATTTCTCAGTTGTTGCGGCTCTGTCCAATCTTTCAAAGATCTCAATTTTGCTCTCGCGATTGCTAAACCAGGTGAACGTTGGTCCATCGTACCCTAGGTCACTTGCGCCATAATTCCTAAGCGCCTCCCTAAATTCTTCCATTTACCTGTCCTCCCTAACTCGGCCTCCTTTTTGCTCCCTGACCCACAAAATCTGATTGAAATCCCCGACGAAGAGACATTCTTCTATGCTATTCTGCCTGAGGTGTTCCATTAGTTTCCATGTCAAATTCTTATTCTGCTCATCCAGCCACCCATAGATAGCGTTTAGGGACCATTCTCCACCTTCATCATCCCCACTATGCACGAATGTGATTATGCGAATAGGATCAAATTGGATGATTGTTTAAAATATGACCAATTTATTATAATTATTGTTATAATGCATTTTTCTAATTTGATAAGTATTAGTGCCTAAATAAGTAGGTTGGATCATTGGAACTTAATTTTATGAATCAACGGTCTGAATGCTTTTAACTGGGCTCCATCACCTCCTTCAAAAGAAGTAACTGCGATCAGAACATACCATCGAAGATGTTGCCCATACCTCAGGAGATCTGTCGAGGATTCTTTCAAACTCTATCTTCGATCTCAAGTTTAGTAGGTTAAACTCTTATGCAATTAGTATCTTTAATACTTTCTTAACAATATTCATTTCCAACAACTCAAAACGTTAGCCCTAATAGCATAAACTCGTTCTTCAACCTCTCAAAATAAATCTCGGGCCCAACCATAACATGTTGGCCTTAAACCAATGACTTTAAAGTACAGTCAAAATTGTATCGCTTGAGTTTTAATGGCTTCCAAACATTTTTATTAAAGACCTAAGCATTTGGTGGCATAATGTGGGCTTCACTCCCGGTGAAATTTTATATTTATAAAAGACATATGCAAGAATAATGAATCTCCAGCCTCATATATTCCACATTCTCTCTATTTATTTATATTCTTTCTTTGTTCTCTGATTTAGGCATTAAAGACTGCTCGACTACAACCCCCTTAGTTTCACGATCTAACCTTAAAAGTGCTATTATATTTTTGCAACAACTTATTAGTGTCATTAGAGCCAATGACCTGTATTAATAGAAATCCTCCCACGACAATCACAATTAAATAATGTGTGAGAGTCCAAGTGAGTCTTATGATCGTTGGCAATCATATGAGTTTTTATGAAGTAATATCAAATTTTCAACTAATTAATTAACATCTTTATTCATGCTTTCATGTTCTGAATCAGAATCAAATCATTTTTAGGTCTTCAATTGATAATACTCCAAAAATCAATTATTATATAAAATACTCTATGTATTATGAAAATACGAATTTAAAAAAATTCCATTAATTAATTGCTTAATTAATTGTATTAATCAAATATCTTTTGCATATAACTGATATGAAAATGGAAAATTATACACGTGTCGTGGCACTGTTTATATATGATGTGGGAGAGTGTTTGGTTGATGAGTTTTGCAACGAGAGAATGGAATGATAAAGAATACATTGTTTGGTTGGTGGGTTTCGGAATGAAGGAATGGAACTGTAACGAAACATGTTATTTGATTCGTGGTTTCAGAATGAATTTTTGGAAATAATTTCCTAATATTTGGAAATCATCAAGACCCATCTAATATTGTGAGTTACATTCTCATATTCGTATTCACTTCTTGTAGTATCAAATACATGTCGATAGCAATTTCGGATAATTAAACCAAATGACACCGGAATTCCACCAAAAAAAAAACATAAACATCACATGTACGAGGGTGTTTTGGGTCGAAAAAGAATTTCCATTACCATGAAAAGACACATAACAATGAAATAATTTCATATGGACCATTACATGGATTGTATAATTGGGCTATACGAGCATATATCATGGGCTTATATTTTTTTCGTCACAACTTCACTTCCACCCAAAGTAGAAATAGATATTTTTCTTATTTTGATTTTTTGTAATCTTACACTTTGATTAGTTAGCCAATGTATTTATGTACTTTCGTGTCAAAAAAATGTATTTATGTACTTGATAAATATAAAGCATAATACAAAGAGTTATATAAAGAATAATACAGAGAATTATTTTTATTTTTTAAATGCGGCTGAATCATAGGAGTGATACAGCAACATTTATATATTATTAGTTTTATATTTAATATGGTGGATAATAGAAAAGCGAAAATGAAAGATCACTTTTTTTAAAGGGAAATAATATTTTGACACACTTTGCCTTCTAGGATTTATATAATTTAAGTGATTGAATCTAATTTCAATACCCGAGTTATCTTCTGATCTCTTGGTGGGTATTTTTCTTAATTGTTTGAGCAAGTTGAATTTTAGGTGGATATAATATGCTTTGTGATGGATCATATTGAGAAGCTTCATTTTTAGTGTGATCGTAGAAATATTCTTGCAAAAATAATGTTAGGAGTAATACTAGTTAGACGAATCATTCTGGTTAAAACCAATAGCTTATTTCTAAATATTTGGCACAAAAATTGATGTTTTTAGGACCCGTCTAACACATTAGCTAGTCTGATTGGAGTTCTTGTCCAAAAAAAATAGATAATGTATTACTACTGCAACTATATAAAAATCATGTTGTAAATATGGTAAATTTATGTTAATGGTCGTAATCAATCATATTTTAATGACAAAAAATTGTGTTAGATCGATTTAAACCAATTTAAATAACCTACTCCCATAATCAAAACTCGAATGAATAGGCTAGGGTGGATCAAATAAATAATTCATTTTATCTAAATCATTTAGGTGAACTAATAGAAGTGTTCGTATGTTTTAATCCGTTGAATCTACGAAGAAAGGGGGTTTGTGGATAATGCCTTCAACTACTTTCCAGAATATTTTATCTAAAAATATTGTTTAGTTTGGAAAATATTTTGCTTCTTAAACTGACACAAAAAAAAGGAGGAAAGACAATTTAATTAAATATTATTGTTTCACTGATACGCAAAACTTTGGTCAGATGTCAACGGATATCTCACACAAAGACTTCTTTTGTTTACTTTTTTTTTCTTTTTCTTTTTCTTTTTCTTTTTTTTTTTAATAGACTTCTTTTGTTACTTGGAAAAATAAAATTTTGGCGAGTGGGTCAATCTACCATATACACAATGTCCATCGGAATTGATAATATAATAGGAGTCGATCTTAAACCTTCAAATATATTAAACACATTTTCATATTCATAATGTATACAAAAAATAAGGTTATTATGTTTCTGGAAAGGGAATTTACAAATAAATCTGATTTTACCAAGATATGGATTCACACAGTAATAACATGTTAATGTTGAATCATATTAGATTTAGATTTTTTATTGATTCAATAGGATAAGTATATAAAAACTGTGTGCTCGATACAAATAATTTATTGTCGTATTGGATTTGAATAGGCTCCATATATTAAAAAAAAAAAGTACTCTATCGTGATTATCGTATAGATTCCTATTAGATGTGTAAATCTAAAATAAATAATTGGGTAAAAACTTGTGTTAGACCGCTTACAAAATTTAGACGCATCTAAATAGTTTATTTTCATCAACCCAAACTCATACACGCCTTGGATCCTATATTCAAATGCATATCCACCTTGAATTTTAAACTCAAATCCATCTTATTTAGACGGTCTAACGGGAGATCTCATCAAATAATTATGTTTCCGTGTTTGTGTTTGATCAATTGGATTCATGATAAGTCATCAAGAATATCACTATTGAAATATTTTAAGTAAAATTTGAATAAAATCAGCAATGCATAATACACCGGTAAAATAACACGTGAGTAACTGAGAGAAAAATAAAAAGAAAGTACTGCGGACAGCTCCAAAAATAAAACATATATATGCATATATATTGGCCATGAAGAAATCCCAAAATACTATTTTTCGAAAAATAAAAATTACTTTAATAAATGTATTTTGTGTGGCAGTGAGGTACTCCAATTTTATTTTATTATGTTTTATCCTTATATTGTAGAGACCAAAAGGGTTGATGAACATAATTCTTTTTGGAATACGTTCTCCAAAATTATTGTCATGTTGCTTATAATATGTCTCGAAAATCTAAATAAATAATTATATTTATTCCCACATTTCTTTTGCATATTTTTAGTTCATTTTGTCATCTTTCTGTTGTGCGCTATTTTGTCAACCTTCTTCAGACTTATCCACATAAATAATAAATAAATAGTAAATTCTGCTCAGTTTATTGTCTCATTGTTTCTTTATTCAAACTTCAAAGCTAAGAAGATGCTCTGATAGGATTCTCCATTACAAAACTTGGTTTAAATATTTTGTATAACTTGATATCATTTTATACTTTTGAAAGTTGCATCAATCCTTGTCTACCACCTTGAGGTACAGTAGTAAATATATTTTACATTATCTTAAAGGTCACAAGTTCGAGTTTTTATGGGGACATCCGCGTGAATTTATTTAATATTGTACTTTAGTTAAAAAAAAAAAAAAAGTTGCATCGATCCCTCAAATTTGAGGATAGTTCTATTGGTGTGGGGAATTCAGTTCAAGCAATTTCGAACGCAAATTTTTTTAGTTGAAAATTCTTATCTAACCCCAAGTTACAAGGCACATCGCCGTTTCTATTCATTCATCAATTTAAATAATCAATTTGTTGTTGTTCCTCTATTTAAATAATATTTGAAAACTTTTCTAGCAAAATATAATAATATTTGAACACATTTTTATTTCATGAATTATATATATAATCTCTAATATCCCCATCATGTATTGGAAGTACATGCACTATATATAATTATATAAGCTGAACTTGATTAAGATTAATGAGATTATATGCTAAAAATGTATTATGATATTACATTTTCCTAATGGAAACACCAACAAAAATGTCAATCAAGTCAATTCACCTAACTTCAGGCAATCCATTATCCATGTTGACAATATTTTGAGCCTAAATATTTCAAAGTAGCCCGTTTTTCTGCTCGACTATTATGATCAATCCATCGATTTCAGGCTAGAGTCTTAAACTAACAATCCTACATGATATATCTATTAAAAAATAGTGGTTATAAACATTTCTTTTACAAAATATCATTTTTACATCATTAAATATTGTTAAAAAAGAAAACAAGGTACAAACTAACAAATGAAGCCAAAACAAAAGAACCCAACAAAAAAAGAACCAAACTTGCGGCTCTTGTTAAAAAATGGGGACTTATAGGAAAAAGTTGTGTTAAAAACCATAAGTTTACGGCCGAAGCCCCTCGTAAGCTGGACATCATTGACGATAACTAATAAAACACAAAATCTTAGAAAAATTAAGGATTAAGGCTCATCAAAATCCGAAAAAGTATAATCTAGCCAAAAAAGAAAACTTTGTCGAAAAAAATACACACTCTAAAATACAACCAAAAGAACATGCAAAAAAAAGGAACTCGCACAGTGTAGGCCTCGCTAAACTAATAAGTGTGACCGTAATGTCACCTTGCAACGACTGATAATCATGTCAGAGATCCTAGATCGATGAGGAATAGAGCTTAAAAGATTTGGTTGGTGAGTTTCAAAATCAAGAAATGAAATAATGCCAAAAAAATTTGTTTGGTTAATCAGTGGTTTTGGAATGAAATTACATCATTTGTTAAATTAAAAGAAAGACAATCACAATAATTATTTTTTTAGTATTATAATAATAATCAGAGATTAATTTCACAAAATATTAGTTTGAATGGATTGAGAAATATAATTTGAAATTGAATAATTAAGAAGTTGAAGAAGGTCATACTTAATGACGATAAATAGTGACAACATATGAGATTGTCATAAATTATATTTTTTTGTGACAAAATTAATTATTGACACTATAGATATATGTTTAGGAAAAAAAAAATATTGTCACTATTTTTAGTAACGAAAAATACTGACAACTCATGAAGTTGTCACAAATTATTCTTTTTGTGACAACAAGAATTTTGTTCACTATTGATATAGTTTTAGTCACAAAATTTTAATTGTCACTGACATTGTTGTCACTATAGGTAATTTTTTTTGTAGTGAGAATTTTGAAATGATTCCTGATTATTTTGTATAGTAGATTTTCTTATATCTATACTAATTTCTAGTACTATCAAAATTATACTCATTCTAATAATTACTTGACAAGAAAGATGATTTTAAATGAGCTTTTGGTCATCAGTTACGATTAGTAAGCAAGAATATAATATTATTATAACTTGAACAACTGAATGCATTAAAAAAAATGTAATGTTTAACTACTTGTATCTTCATACGGTAGACCATTATGGCATAATCATGAAGACCATTGTGTAATATATATCATGTCCCTTAATTGGTTATCTTCACGATAAAGATGAGAGAACTTAGCTTCGTCCCTTAATTCCTGAAGCCCCATCACAAGCCATATTACTCTAATTAAGCACCCAAAGTATAGCCAGTAATGTTTGGAAGAAAGTAGCCAAACTGAATTAATTTAGCTGACTTAGGTCGAAAACTGTAGCCAATCAATTTGGAAACTCGAACAGAATGATCAATTGTTTAGCATCCATTCTTATTGGAATAATAATAATAATAATAAAATCATATCTATAAATTTGGTTGATATTTCACTCGCAAATCGGACTGTGCCCTAATTAATATAAACTTTAATCCGAACCGAATCGATCACCCTAGTTCCTAGAGGATCCTAAGGTACGCTGCGTGATGTATGCATGTAAGTTGGAGTTTTCATTCTAAAATATGTATAATGTGTTTATATATACAGTCTACCACATCACATTAATTTGAATTAACAAGAAAAATGAAATTGAAGAAGAAAAACCATCTACTTTCTCACTAGTTCGACAAGCCTCGAATTCCGAGTTATATACAGAAAGGGATATGAAAGTATACAAACTTTAACGAAGTTTTCTTTGTTTTTTAATGA
>AYJT01051234.1:0-20886 GCA_001278415.1 Ocimum tenuiflorum | reverse complement strand
AAAAAAATTAATGAGGCCGTTTCAACTTTTCACGTTTCAAAATTTTTATCTTTCATTTGACAGTGTTTGAGTCATAAAAACTGTATTTCACGACACATATAGTATTCGAAGATCAATCATAAATTTGTTTGGCAGCTGTATAATATTTATGAGGAGATCTCTCATTAGATCGTCTAAATATTTTAGGCAAGTTTAGGTTTAGAATTCAGGAAAATATGGATTTAGATTTAGGATTCAAGGTATGAGTTTGGATTGATGGACATGAACTACTTAAATCCATCTAAATTACTTAGGCAGTCTAACACAAATTTTTGTCAATATTTATTAGTTCACTCCAGTTGCCATTTGTTTGGCTTTATCCTATTCGAACTCTTTATTTGTTTATCATGTTTCCCTCTAGAAAAATTAACTTGCAGAAAAAAATATATATGTTCATTTAGAAGCACATTCTTTTTATATATATGTTGGAAAAGTGAGAATATTACGAGCCCCCTCTCATGTGCTGTCTCCAATAATTGAAGCAAAAGACGATTTTGCTATATCACCTAATGCGACCTCACTCGCTACGAGACAACTTCGAATATTACAAAAACGTGTTTCATTTTTATTCGTCTATTCGGTAATGCACCGATCCCGATAAATTTATTTTGTTATTATTTATTGAAATGCGTAGGATTAGGTGAACTTTACTTCGTCATTATGTAGAAAGTATTATTTCTTTTGGATTATCAAATCGAGATTGTAGAAATTCATGAAATGATGAATTCGAGTTCATCAAATTAGCTAAGCCACGTTTCATTCGCATTCAGAGTATAAAGATTTTCATTGCAAAGAGAGTATATAAATAGTATTTTCAATTCATAATATATGTCCTTTTTATCGGAACTAGTCCAATATTTAAAATTGAAAATTTAATTCATATTATTTTTTCCCGACAAGAATTTCTTATGGACCAAACGGATCAAATGCGGCACTTATAAAAGTGAAAATAACTTAGTCGACTATTACAACATTTCTAAACGATATAGTTCGTGTTTTGCCATCAAAAATAAAAGAGGAGGTCTCCGATTAAACCGTCTAAGTTATTTAACTGAGTTTAAATTTAGAATCCAGGACAAATATGAGTTTGGATTTAGGATCGATGGCTGGTGTGAGTTTGAATTTGTGGAAATGAACTATTTAGATACACCTAAATCATCTAGACGGTCTAACATGAACTTTTGCCAAAATGGAATAGTAGTTACCAAATTTTAATTTTATAATGAGAAAGTAATTTAAATTTATTTCAAATTGCGGATGGGTTTCTAAATATACCTCAAATTTAAGAAAGTAGTTCAAGGCCCAAATTTTGACATGGTCCCATTGGTGGAAAATTTAAGAGAAAATATTATATTACAAATTATTTGTTTTTTTTTTGTCAAAAATATATAAATTTATTCGAAATTTAAATAAAAGTACAAATATGATAAATTGTTCAAGGATATGATGACTTCAATTTTTTGACACCGGAATACTGAGTTAGCACGTCGCATTTCCACGTCATTCAATGTTAAGCCATGTCAATTTTGCCACATAATCTATTTTAATAGAAAATATTCAATTATAATACAAACTATGCACATTTGGTGTCAGAAAATTGAAATCGTCCTATATTTGAACAATTTCTGATACTTTGTACATTTATTTAAAATTTTGGACAGTTTGTATTATATTTGATTAAAGGCGCATAATTTGTAATATAATTGAATATTTTTACAAAATTCAGCACTAAAAATTTGTATGGGCACAAAATTTGGTATTTCTTGTATCTTTCGTTACAATTACGAGTTGTTACATTCCTATTTTATTCATTTCAACAAGAGTTTATAATATCTCAATATGGTACATTTCAATATTATGTATCCACACGAGATTTTTGGTATCAGAATTTTGACTAAACTATGCTCGAAGTTTTATATTGAACAAATAAATTTGAGATATTATTTAAGGTGGATAATTTACAATTATGCTTTCCTTATAAAGGGAAAATATTGAAATATAAATGTAATTTGCAGATGTATATTATTAAATTTCTCGTAGTTGACGAAGATATTGGGATTGTTTGCACTCAATAATTAAATAAAAAAGCAACAGATTAGGCGCGATAATGTCACAATCTTATCTTAGAAATGAATAAAACACCTAGATGTGTGTTTTCATGTGTCTTATCAAGACTGTATAATTATTTAATTTTCTTGCTCGGAAAATTTTTAGATAGGTACGTGAGTTAGTAGTACTGCATTATTTTAATGAGGTTTGAATCTCACTGGTAGCATTACCGTTTATTTCTCTATTAAACATCTGATCAATATAGTTGTTAAAAATAATGCATATAAAGTAGCATTCGGGAGCCTCTCTTATTTACCATGCACATCTTATATTGTCCGAATTATTAAAATATGTATGGATAAAAAAATTTCGTAAACTAATACACGTGCCAATAATTCAAACAATACATAATATGCAACATTATTACATAATAGTTGTTCTGCACCGGCCACCGAGTAAGTGCCACTATTTTGTTTTTAAAAAATGAATGTGAAGGAATGTTTTGTGTAGTGTTTGGGACCATCCTCCCAAACACTAGAATTTCTGAAAATTACCCGGGACATTCCGAGATTTTGTGGCAATCTCCCAAAGGGAAATAGAAAGATGGGGACTTTCCTTTGAATCGTAACTATTTGATGAAATACTTATTAATCAGGGCATGCCCTCGCGGAATGCCGTGAGGGTGACGGCTTGGGAACCCCAAAAAATTGGGGCTTCAAATTTTATAAGCCCGATACTAATAGTAGCAAAAAAATTGAAACATGCTCGTTTTGGAACATGAAAGATAATACAATCTTTTTTAGCCTCAAATATTTAGCTCAATAGTAATGGAAAACTTTTTTTAACAATATAACACCGGAAATGAAACACTAGCTCGAAACAAGAATTTTAATTAACAAAAAAAATATGAAAACATTGTACAGGAAAAAAATTAGGGATTCTTTTTGTCATTTGGCCTTGGGTTCCGGATTTCTCAGAGCCGGCCCTCTTAGTAATAATGCTTATAACAGACATGCAGTTTAGTCCAACTCTTAGAAAAAAATCTCAGGGTTCGCCATTTATTCTTATCTCTCTATTTTAACCTTTTTGTAAGGGTTTCAGGTCTCTTATTGTGTCCATTATCATTCATAACTTTACCAAAAAGTGAGCAAAAAGATAAACATCCTAAAGTGATAACTAAATGAGTTTAATCTTGAATTTTTAGTCCTTGATGAATGTGCGTGCCACTAGTTGTGTTGTGCCTCTATATATATATATATGTGTGTGTGTGGAGAGAGGAAGAGAGCATAGGATTCTAATCCAATAATCTATCATCACACTTGTTTGTCTTTTGCCCACACTTAAAACACATTAAAAAAAGAAGAGCATTTACAGAGAAGCTTCCCACTATCATATGGAGTCCTAGGTGGGTGGGAAGTCATTGTTTGGTGGGACATTACCATGGCTAAAAAAAGTTTTCAAGATAATGCAGATTATTTCTATACAAACATTTTATTTATTTATTTGTTTCATATATGAATAAAGCAATATGCACTCACAAAATTAATGCCTTTCAATTCCCCTATATATGATCATCTATCTACACATTTCTCACTCAGTCATCTCTCAGAATTGAACTCTATCCCTTTTCATAAATTAATCATGCAATTTCACCGCTTATGCCAACTTTTTCTCTCATTCACAATTTGCAGTGACAACTCTCCAATGTATGAAAGTTAATAATAATGATCCATAATAATGCACTAAATCTTTGGAGGTCTTTTTACATTTTACTTGTACATGCATTATTATGGGTTATTGCAATGAATTAAGTAGTTTCTAGTTCTCATACATTTCCTATATGTGTCGACACAAACACGGCAAAAATCGATTTTCATGCAACCCGAAGTTCACTCGCAAAGTTGCACAAGAATGCAATGGTGGATCTAAGTGGGCGCTCCTTTGAATAATGTGGTGGTTGGGGATTATATAAGGTGCATAACTAGGTGGTTGGCTAATCTCGAAAAAGAAGAAGAGGCCAGTTGAATATGCGTTAGGAAAGGATTATCTCCTCGAAAAATATTAATACCATTAATACATATTACGTGTATACGAAAAATGCTAGATCTCATTCTCAAAACACAACGAAAATGGAGTGTGAAGTTTTGAAAGCTTGCCATGATTTAGTAGAGGCAAAGACACATGCAACCATATGACTGGTCTTTCCATAAGAGGCAAAATGACAGATATGGCAACTCATCGCAATCCAAATGAAGGCAACTATAACAAAAATTATTACCATATATGAGTTTCACCACAAATTTCACGAAAAAGAAAATGAAAAAACATACGAGGAATGTGGTAATAAGTAAAAACCAAGTTAGATTGTCATCTTATTTTCTTACACTTACACATAGGCTGATTTACATCAGAATATCTACTGCAACATCATAAAGCTACAAGCCTATCTAGTGAGAAATAGTGGCAAAAAAATATAACCAAAAAAATTCATTGGGTTCTAAACTTACAAAGAAATTCTACGACGTCCAGGTGAACACTACCATTATATGGAAATGTCTGTTTTTGTGGTGGGCACTTTGCCCATCATAGAATTTTCCTAAACCAATTCACTTACTTCAAACGAGATCCTCTATTTTGCAATAGAGGATTAATCTAAGCTCGGCTCGAGCTAGAATACAACTAGGACTAATTTAGGCGCCCATTGTAGAATTTTCCTACACGAATTCAACTACTTCAAACAAGATCCTCTAATTTCCAATAGAGGAAACCGAGCTCGACCCGACTCGAGCTCGAATACAATTAGGACTGAGTTAGGCGCCCTCAACTCTGCGTATGAATATGGACTCCAAGTCGGGAGGGTTGAAAAACTCTCTAACGCCGCCGTAGTGGCAAGGTTTTGCCGGCTGCGGCGGCGGCGGTTTTCGCTTCTTGGGGGCCGGAGGGCACGGCAGCCTCGTCGGAATTCTCGACTCTGCATACGTCGGAGTCGTCGGAAAGTCCTCGTCAGCGTCGGCCCTCTCCGCCGGCTTTGTGAAGACCGGTTTCAACGACGCTCTGAGAGAAATTCCGGCGGAGATAACCCATTTGTCGGAATCCACGACTGCAGTTTCCATTGAATGAAGCTTTTCTGAAACGCCCATTTTCCAAGATCGGATTTTGATGAGTTCTATATATTCTATGGACAAAAATAGGAAAAGGGATTCCTTCTTTTTTCCTTTTTTCTTTTTGGTTTCTTTCTGTTTTTGATGTAGGGGAAGATGGAATAGATTCTTGAGAAACTTGCAGGAAAAAACTTGATGGAAAAGGGAAATTTGTGGTGTTCTTTTTTTAATTTATGGCAAAAGTTGGCTTCGAATGAAGGGAAGGAAGAGTAATAGTGAATATTTTGTGTGTGTTTGCAGAGAGAGAGAGAACCCGAGGAAGTCTTGAGCTAAGCAAAGAGGAGAGATTTAAAAGGTAGTGAAAAAGTATTGGGAAAGGGGTAGGAAGGTAAATACAGCAGAATCTTGACTTTGATTCTGGCGCCAATTCGTTTCACATCAACCGTCGAGTATTTTGAATTCCGTTTTTCTCCTCATTATTGGAAATATAGCTACATAGAATAATGATGTGTAGGTCTAGAACAAATTCCATCTTTCATTATGTGGAGGTCTAGAATAATGATGTCTAAGTCTACGTGACACGATCTTTCATCGGATGGGATGTATGTGAGCCAGAAGTGGAATTAGTACCCTTCCTCTCGCACATCACATCGATATGATGTATCCAATGTATGTGTGAGAGGAAATGTATTGTCTTTAAGATGAGATGGTATTTGCGTAAGTCTAGTGACCAAATAGCTAGTTGGTCGAAAGTTTGTTTTTGCTCGATTGATGAAATGTTGTTCAGACAAATTGATCAAATATTATGGATTGAACAAGTTCATAAAATACTTGATTACTCCAATTTGGATGGTTTATCTATTGCACGATTATAGTTTGTTTGAATACAACAAATCTCAAATAGCCACTTTGACCGTTACACATACACAAATAGTCATTTTTATGAAAAATTTCGCAATATAGCCAAATTACAAAAAAATGTTCATACTTTTTGATATTTTTTAGTTTGTGTGGTAGCTAATGTAACTGGAAAAATCGTGTGACGTAACTGTGCAACATGTGGCGTAACCGACGAAATTAAAAAAAAAAAACTGATAATAGAATTTGTTGCCGGCGATTTTTTTTTTAAACATAAAACCTTAAACATTCAACGAATTGAAAGGAAGAAAAAAAATACAAGCAATTGGCCTTGGAATGTCATCTCGTGACAAACATTCTATATGTGCTTTATTGACAAGAATTCGGAGTTACATGAACTGTATCACAACATGTGCAAGCCTATTTATATAAGTATTGTGGATATTCTAATCCTAGATGATATGTGAAATATCTCTACACAATCAAGATATATATGAAATTTTTCATGCTCAATATTCTTTTCTAAATTCGCTTGGACCATATATTTTCGCACATCCTTAGTCCTTCGGTATTATTGTCGGAACTACTCTTTACACAGAATCTTATATTTACACAAAGAAAAGAGAAACTTGGAAAGAATCTTGTAGCATTGATCCATAAACAGTCACAAAAGTTGTGAATTGTGATAAGTAAACTTTTTTCCAAGTCTTTAAGGGAAACAAATATCAGATAGAATCATAGTAGCTTGTGACAAATTCTTACAACATGTTACATAATATCAAAAGTTCATGTCCGAAGCCAACATTATAGACAGCAAATGCTTCACCATTTTTTTACTTCATCACATCCTTGAATACCCTCTGTAGTCTTCATACTGCTCCATGAATTCGTCGTTGAATTTCTTGAAACTGGCCATGATCGCCGGCATGTCTTCCTCCGCTGGTAAGATGGTGGTTCTCAGATGGAACACCCTACATTCCCGCAATGGCATAGAGTTGAACATATCGGACAAAAACTCTCACAAGAAATGTGATGAAAAATAGTAAATTGCACTGTCCTATTCAATTTTGGTTCCAATGAATAGTTTTAGTCTTATGTTACGAGTAAATTATATTTTTGGTCTTATAGGATACTGTCCCATTTTATTTTGTCTCAAATAATTTATTTTTAGTCCCATGCTTTCAGATTTGGTCCCCCTTAGAAATTTTCCATCAATATATTTTTAGTCTATAAAACTATTTTGATCCTTTAATTCCAATCTATAAATCATTTAGTCGTATAAGCCAAAGATAAAATAAAATGAGCATGTAATTCACGTTAGAAAATGGGATCAAAATTGCAAATTTCTGAATTTGGGACTTCAGTAAATTTATGGGACCAAAATAAAATGGGATTATGTCCTACGGGACAAAAAATACAATTAACTCTTCAATCCACCATTAACGATTTTTTGCATATTTAATTTAAAAGAATTTGTACTTTGGTCTCAATAATGTAATTCATTCATACAAGCTAAGCCACAAATAAAATAAAATAAAATTGAAAGTGAAAAGATCATTAATTTTGGGACCGACATGGAATTATGGGACTAAAAGTGAACCGATTGCGACCAAAATGAAATGTAACTATATCCTATGCGATCAAAATTCACTCGATGAAAAAATGTACGTACCCCTCCTTTTGTCCGAAGCCTGAACCTGGGACAGTGGAAATGCCGGTGGCTTCAAGGAGCTTCAGACAATAGAAAACGTCGGCTACTTTTCCAGCCTGTTTGGCAGCCTCAATGGCCTTTGGTGGAAGCCGTATTTGTGGGAAGGAATACATAGCACCTGCCACCATGAAAGAATGTTGTGATCAGCTAATGGATTCAGACATGGTTCTTGAGCTAGGCATGATGTTTTCGGGTGTGATTCGTGAAAAACGCACCTTCAGTGAAGTTGCAGACAACGTTTCTGCAGCTGTTGAATCCGTCTGTCATTATATGCGCTCTCCTCCTCAGTGAATCCAGGATTCCTTTGCTGCAAGAAAACGAAAAAGAATCAAGAAATCAGCATCTCTTAGCGATCAAGGATCACAAGCGTAGCTAGGTGCAAAAGATAAAGAAAAAGTCATGAATTCTAGCACCGTTAGATCGTTGATTGAATGCGTTTCTAGCATTGTAAGTTTGTTATGAGATAGTCATGAAAGCAATTGTGAAAGCACAAAAAGACACAGATTTTGTTACCTCTGATGGGCTACTAAGTCAGGATATATACACTAGAGAAGATCTTTGATCGACTAATTATATCTATATTTATTAGGAACATATCTGAGTGTACAGTACCTTCAGCTCGTGCAACTACTTGTAAGAAAACCATGAAAGAGAAACATTAGACAGGACCAATCTTACCTCTCTCTCATGAACTGATCATATGATATATCTCCGGGTTTAGGAGGGTTCATCATTAGTCCCATCTACAATCCAGAAGCATTGTTAGAAAGAACTCGAGCCATTTTATTCGACTTAAAAACGTATCAAAAGAGACTTACAAATATCTGTGCTGGAACATTTGGACTGAGTGCTATGGAAGAAACCTTGTAGATCTCCTCCACTGTCTGCAGCAGAAAACGAACACAACGAAAGATCATTACAACAAACAAATTCGTGAGCCAAACTTGAGCATGTTGGTTTATCAAGATTAGCAAAAGTATGCGACAAGCACAAACCCTTGGAGAAATGTTCATCATCTCAAAGTAACCACCGCGCTGCCCACATTCTCCCCAATAACCTTTAGAGACGGTGTGGAATGAAACGAGCTCAACCTCCTTGCTCATGGGTGGCCCCATGTCCATCAAAACCTTTTGTGGCACAATTTTAGCAACATATTACGCAAATGACAAAAACTTGTATTAGTCGATCTAAAGAGTTAGACATCGAAAGATCTTATTCAAATACATTAAAGGATAAAAAAATTGATGTCATCGTCATGTAATGACAAAATATGAACAAAAATTAAAGAAAATATCCATATTTAAGGTTTATTTAATTCCAGTTAGTTAGGGTTTATAATGCACCAATGAAACTTTATAACATCTCAATTTAGTGTTACAAGAATTTCTTTACAATTAAATTTCATTCAAAAAACTTGTATATGCATATAAAGTAAGTTATTTTTTTATTATTCGCTCATATTTTCATGTAAAAACAGTCTTTCTGTATCTTAATAAAAGAGCATGAAGAGAACTTCAATTCGATATATCATATGCGTAAATTGGATTATAAAACGCAAGAACTATGTACATTTCAAAAATGAAGTAATTTGATGCACTTATAAAGACTTGTAGACAACCAAATACATACCTTTCGTGCACTGACGAAAGGGCGCTCGTCTTGGTATATATTTTGCTGATAAACTTCATCACCAAGCAACACCAGATTGTTTTGGTAGCAGAAGGTAAGCACTTCTTTCAGATTTGCTTCACTAAGACACTGCCCGGTAGGATTACCGGGGTTTATAATCACCATTGCTCGTACCTTAATTAACCGTTGAAATCCGGTTAAACGAATCAACAACAAGATGCACATTCAGCAACACAAACAAGCATAGATACAGGGGTGCTTACAGTGATCCCTTTTGAACGAGCCTCATTAACCGATTGGCGAAGGTTTCCAACATCAAGACCCCAATTCGCGGTCTCTTCAAGATAATAAGGAACTAGGGATCCACCGAGCAGAGAGATTGTCGCCGAGTAAAGTGGATATTGTGGAACAGGGACGAGTATCTAAAGATGAAAAAGAAATAGTCAGTTTTGCAGAAACAAAGGGAGAAATGACGAGTTCGAGAGCTATACCCCGTCGCTTGCACCGCGTATGATAGTCTGCAAGATTTGCATCACACCTTTGCTGGCACCGTCTGTTAGAAATATAAGCTCTGGATCACTGCCACAAATGCAAAAAACAAATGATCAGTTTGATGAGTTCATCTGAAAATTAGCATTGTCTTGATTCAATTTTTGTAACCTTGGATATCCATCACGCCTCTCAATGAACTCCGCAACTTCTTTCCTGATTCCGGGAAGGCCGCGAGAATCACTGTAAGCACCTGATCAATCAATACACGCATATATCACTTCGAATTCTTGAAAGGTTTTCTTGATACTGAAGAATGTAGTTTGCAATATACATCTTGATTTTAAACTTTGTAATAATCATCTCAAGAAGGTATGGTATTTTCACTTTGAGATTCGTATGCATAATCTAACTCCCTCTCACTAGAAATATGCCTCTTGGGTTGCATTTTTGCCCTGTATTTCTAGTGAGAATCAGGAGTTGGATTATATATAAGAATCTCGAAGTGAAAAATGTACCTTATTGAGATGAATTATTAAACAGTGGAAACTTTTCAAAGACGCAAAACACTCGCCTACTCTCTTCAACGAATCATAATAATATTACTCAAAACACAACTTATAATAGAAGATCTTGTCAGATCTAGAATGCATATACATATGTGTATATATAGGAATCTACTGGTACAGTAGATGTTTGAGGACTATAGATTTAGACACAATTGTGACCATAAACCAGCAATTTTAAACCCGATTCATTTATATTTTAAATTAAATTTAGCTGCTCTTGTGAGGATTCTCACTGTCAAAATTCTGGTCAACATGCATATATGAAGGAAGTTGTAAGTGCTAAAGTCTAGAGGAATTGCAGATTTTGTATATAAATCGGTAATCAGATCGAAATTCTCATATTATACAAGAAAATTATTTACATGTCAATGATTGAAGAAGCTCCACTCCTGGGTTAATCTAATGTTGAAACATATATTTATTGAGAAATTTAAGCACAAAAGATATCAGTTATTAACCTATCTGGAAAGCATGCTTTAGAAGAAGGTTGAAGGCATAATATGAAAAGGAAAAAGACAGTTCAAAAGTACCATTTTCTCATATATCTAATGCATGAAATTGGATACCTAGACCCCCTGAAGTAAGGGAAAGATAATGTTTGGCTCTTGCAATTGCATCAGCAGGAAATAAAAACCCGACATTAGGATCGTCGAGCAGAAATGGAGCTTGGCAGAGAGCAACAACCTGCAATGTGTTTTCTCTAGTATTAGATATTAACTGAAGCAGCATTAGACGGAAAGATATACACTACAACATAGTCTGTTTTCGACCTGACGAGGAAAGGTCAAAGGTTTCTGTCCGAGAGCGTGAGGATTTCCAACGTTGGTGAAGATGATCTGCAGATAATACAATACATGATTGCATAAACTATAGTGAACCAAAAGACGTATTCACAAAGATAGTGAAGGAAAGTTGCTATTCTGATGTAGATCTTTCTAGTATGATAGTGTTTGTGAATAGATGGATTGCTAGTGAGATTTATCGTACCTTCTTCCCTTCCTTCTGAAGCTCAGAAGCTCGAAGATACAGCTCTCCTCGAACAGCATACTGGCATTTCTTGACATTTTCATTCAAATTCTCATAATCCATTGATTTGGACATGATGATGTGTATATCGACTTATGGGTTTGATCCAATATGTGTGTGTGCGACAACGAGAAGATGTCGAAGAAACTTAGCTACCTCAACACCTAATTGTTACAGAGTAAAAGCATAGTTGGTAACAAGCTTCATAGCCATGATATAGAACTGCCAAATCAATACCAAAATCTTTCTAAGAGTAAGCACTCCGAAATTCAACTAAATTCGATCTATTAGTGATACCGACAGAACCAAAAAAACCTACATGATGCCTTGTTTGAATATTAAATCCTAGTTTTATAGTCATTGCCATTGATGCAGTGGCTGAGGAATCAAGGGAAAAAGTCACAATCAAAAAAGAAGCTATATCACTTATTAGACTAGAAAAGAGGAAATGATTCATCAATAGCAGGCATACGTCAACTTATACAACTTCAAAACTAAAATCATAAATCTGGTGCACGGTATCAACCACAGACAGCGCACTTTCGAGCATTACGACAAATGAAGTTTGAGAATGCAGCAAACATTCAAGAATATAGTAGTGCAGTAAACTCTGAACTAAAAGCTGAAAGCAAGTCCACCAAAATTGAACAAGCATACACCATAAGTCAAATTTATGACGCATTAAAACCATCCAAATTTCAAAAATCAATTCCTTTTCCTGTAATAAAAAACCTAGCCTTTTAACCAGGGTTGATTTTGATTGAAATATGCAGAAAAACAGAGCAAAATAATCACAGAATTTCACAACCAGAAGGATAATAATGATCACTAAAAATAAGCGCAAGAAATCTGTCATCATGTAATAACCCACGAACAGAAAACGAGAACCCAAAATCAATTCATCAAGAAATGATGCAAAGATCCAATCTTTCAATGAAAGAGACAAACCCCACCAACCATAAAAGGGACACACACACACACACACACACACACACATGCTACATAAACTTTTTTTCATGGTTGGATTCAACAGATAAAGATTGGGCATTTCTTTTTTTTTTTTTGTGAAGATGCTCACCTGTGACTCAGAGCAGCATGTGTTGAGGGGCGCTCTCTCCTCAGTTCAAACTGGGAAAGGAAAAGAAAAATGTTTGTATATTTACAAATAAATATTGGTTGAGTTTTGGAGGGGACAAAGTGGATATTAGATGAATGCATAGGTGGCAAAGTGGGAAGACATAAATTTCAAGGCAACACCACAGCCACTGAAGTGAATGGAGGCTGGATTGATGCAATGCAATTTTTGGGCCTCATTTTGGAGTTTAGGATAAAGCAATTCAAAGAGTGGTTCTGCTTCAAAACTGCATTTTCTTCTTGGAATTTTTGTGTGAACGCAACTGTCAATTTCTTTTAGTTTGTGAATAAATCATGTGTGGATGTAACACCATATGCCTTTACGATTATATTGCAAAGTGTTTTACATTTTTGTCGAATAATACTTGTGTATTGATGATGATAATGTTATTATTAGCGAAATGGATAATTTTGGAGTCATTTTAGCATGTGGGCCCACTTTTTTTTTTTAATTTAGGGGATGACATTACAATAGTAAAAGAATCTTTTGATTTATAACAAATTCGATATTCCCATCTTCTGATTTATAATAAATTCAATATTACAAAGTTCTTTCTGATCTTATGTCGCTTGTGGTTAGTGATGCCACGGGCCGGTTTCGGTTTGGAATCGACAGTTTTATATTTCAAAAATGTGGAATCAAAATTGATCGATCTAAAATAATGTTAGTTTCACACAGTTCGATATAGTTTCAGTTTAAAATAGTTGGTTTACTCGTCAAATGAAACCGAAATCAGAACTTATCAAATTGAGCCTGGTTATCAACTGTGTCTCTGATTTCAGATGGGCATCGCTATTTGTGGATGTTATGCATTTGAACTTGCAGTTTGACACCTAATTTTCAATCGCTATGAAATTTTAAAAATATTGAATGGTGATGTCATTATTATAACATTTGGTATTTTATTTGTAGAATGGTTAAGAATCAAGATCACAGCAATTATCCCAATGATTTATCATCTTGTCTTATGGAAATTTAATTATTTAATTTTTAAGTGTTCATTTTATTTTATTTATCGGTGCCTGGCCCTGGTTAAGACCGAATCGTAAGGTTTAGTTTTGAACTTAGTGTTTGTATTTAATTTTTTTGGGTCAATATTTAGAACGCATTTTAATTTTATTGTGATACCTAAATATTTAGAATAAGGCGATGTGCCGAGAAGAAAGTTGTATAGTTTAGGGAACAATTTAAAATAATAATAATGAATAACTTGGATGTAGACGTTGACATTTATAATGTGCATAATAAAAAAATCAATTAAATGTGGTTGATAACATTTGCTCAAGAATTAAGGACAATAATTTCTGAATTAATAAGATATGAGTATCATAGTAAAAATCATCCAAGATTTGCCTCCATAACAAAAAAATAAAATAAAATAAATAGAGAGAAGGAGAGAGCTATATTAATATAACTGTGGACATGAGATAATGTGCGAACGGTTAATATGTATATTGGCCATGGAGATATTTTTCTCAACACTTCTAAATTATTAATACATCAATTGTGGATCTTATTATCAAGTGTCTATGGTGCGCGTTTGAACATTTCTATTACTAATATTTTATTTGAAGAATTTATTTAGGTATTTTTGAAAAGATGCACTAAATATGTAGAGGGGATCTCCTGTTAGACCATCTAAATTATTTAGGTGGGTTTGGGTTAATGACTCAGTGTAAATATGAGTTTGAGTTTAGGATCCATGACGGATTTGAGTTTGGATTGATGGAAATGAACTATTTAGATCCGTTTAAAATCATTTAAGTGTAACACAAGTTTTTGCTAAATATGTATGGCTATTATTTACTAACAAATTCGATTGCAAGTGTAAATATCCAACAATACTTACGAAAACAATTAGAAATTTGTTATAAATATATTTATTATGTAGACATTACTTGGATATTATCTTATGATATATTAAGATATATACATCATAGATGTAATCTTATTTCTATAGATTTTAGAATTATGTATTTATATATTGTGATGGTATTGTAAAATCTCTACACATTAATGAATAAGAAATCTTATATTCCATATACACAGTGTAAGTCTCAAATCAGAGTATACTGTTTTGTGGAAGCTATAGTGAATAAACAGTTACTGAATTAAAGTAGGCCCAATTTTAATCTCAGCTGATTTGTTGCAACTCGGATGGGTCTTAGAAAGCTGTTTGTTATCGAGTAGGATTTGAGTTAGTTTACAGATATACTTCGGCTACTCATGGTAGTTGGGTTTCAAACACTTAGTAAAATAAAGAATGAAAAGTTGTAAATGAGGCATGATATTATAGAGGTTCGAATATGAAAAATCATACGTCCTTTCTTCCTTCACAAGAAGGGAATTCACTAATCTTTGTTATACACGGTGTTTGAACACGATTTATAACTAGGATTCTTCTGAAATGGAAAGCTTTCAATGCTTTCGGTTGCAGACACAGTTGATCTTCAAAGCTTTGCCGGAATCCACTTCCTAGGCTTCTTTGATCGGCAGGTGAAGATTTGAATTCTCTTCAAGAGTTTGGATCTGGTTTTATGGTTTTCTTTCTTAGATGGAAATTTGAAGAAAGGTTCTCGGAACTCTTGGCTCTAAACAGCTTTCAGATTTCTGGTAAGTCTGAAATAATAAAACTCGAAAAGCTGAATGCTTTAGAGAGAGAGCTTGAGAGAAGATTGCTATGGACATATGAACTTGTAAATTCGTAACTCGTAACCTTCTCTCTCTGATGACTCCTCTATTTATAGGTGAGGAATTTGAATAGTATCTGTTGTCTCACAGCTGACAAATCCCTCAAAATTGGCCTCTGAAAATAGTGTCGTTGTTTGTACTTGCAACAAGTTTTATCAGCTCTTTAATCCAGAGGATATTCAGCTGAGGTTAATAATAACCGGTAGATTGACTAACTTTAAGGAAACATTTGGTAGGTCAGTTCTGCTGTAGATCTGTTCACTTCTGATATTCGTCTTTTGTCTCAGTTGCACTTTGGGGACAACTGAGCTTTAAGATTGACTTAGAATTAACTTAGTTCTATCGATCTTTTCTTCGAAGTGACAGCTAGATAATCTGCTTGTCAGCTTTGGAAACTTTTTGTCTCTTTCTTAGCTGGTAAGTTCATGAAAGAATTGTCAGTTGTGTCCTTCTCAGCTGTGTTCAGATGTGGTATATACTTAGAACTTGATCTTCATATACATCTACTCTTGAATCTTCCAACTCTTGCTCTCTGCGAATCTAAGCTATTACAATTTAATCCTATATATCATTACATTCTAAGATCAGTTCTACACAAATAAAGCACTAATGGTGTTTGACAATACTCAAAATTCAAATATTCCTAACAATTTCCCCCTTTTGATGATGTCAAAACAATATGTGGCTGGAAGAAGTGAAGGGAGTTACAACTGACTTCCCCTTAACATGTTCTTCCCTATCTAGTTGTTTTTCTTTGCATTCCCAAAGAAATATAAGTGTTTAAATAACTCGTTGAAAATTTTAAGTGAATTGGGATGCAAGAAAATTTTTGTAGCTTGACAACTAATCGCACTTAATTGTGCATACCCAGTTGTAGCTATATAAAGCATTTAAAATCTTTGAGACAACTAGATATTATCATTCAAAGAGTATAGGTAGTCAGTTTTATATATATGATTCAGTTTACATTGTACATCAAGAGAATAAGATAGTGAACCACAACGTACAATGGTAAGAATAAAAACTAACTATGCTAAAACTCTTCAGCTGGTGTCACCTTCCGTCTGCTTCTTAGTTGCGTTTTCAACTTCCTTTGCAGCTCTCTTCCTCTTCCTTTTCTCTTCGGTAGCCTTCAGCTTATCATACTCTTCCTGATCTCTTTTCAGCTGTCTTCTCCCTTTTTGGCAGAATAAAAAAGGACGTTGATGCTCTGGTTGATCATGTGAAGGCTCGATGAAACAGATTTTTGCATACTAGCCATAGCTTGAAGAATAAGCATTGAGTCTGGAATTGGTTGTGCACGAGCAGTTGAGGAAGTGGATAGGTGTACTCGAGACCCAGCTTCATGAGATAGTGTCAGGTCTAGACTTGGAGCTGGTTGTTGGATAGTGGAAGGAGCAAGTCCAGGAAAAAGGACCACCTGAAGGTCGGAAGGGTCTTGTTTCTAGAAGATGAATAGCAAGGACTTGCTGAAGAGGCTGAGCTGCAGTCAACCATGCGGGAACAATAACCTCCCAAGGATGGGCAGTGATATCTGGGGCACTGGTTGATTGTGGCTGGAAGGAGGAAGCTGTGGAGGAAGGGTCCCTTGGCAAATCAGCAGCTGGGGATGAGTGACCTGCTAGGGGTGCTTCTTCAATGGGCAGTCCTTTCCCTGATTCAAGTCTGGTAAACCCGACTGGGTTACCTCAGCAGTTTCTAGTTCGAAGAGAGGAGGGACATCTTCAGCTTAAGTTTCCTGGACTGGGCTCACCGAAGGCATCTCGATGTCATCTTGTTGTTCGGACTCAAAGACCTCATCGGAGCATCTAGTCTTAGCTCCATCTCTTTGTTCCTCCTGAGTTGGGGACTTGACAGCTTGTTCTTCATCAGCTGCGGGAGTAGGAGACTTGGCAGGTTTCTCAGCATCAACAGCTTGGCCTCCCTTAGAAGTTGTTTTGGAATGTTGAGAGAAGGTTTGATGTTGGAGAGCAGTTGGGTCAACCGGAATGAAAGGAGGTTGAGTTCCGGTCTGTTCTTGGAATGGGTTAGTTCTGGCTAGGCTAGAGACGGCTGCTGTAGGAGATTTGATCTAAAATCCTTGAGAAGAGCTGGGGCCGATTCCAGCTTGCTATGCAAGTGGTAGATCTTCTGAGTCTGTTTTCAGTTAATAGGAGATGATAGCTTTGATACGATCATGTAGTTCCCTATTTTTTAGTGGCCTGTTCTGATCACGGCCACTCCAGCTACGCACACACAGCTCCTCATTCATCCAGAATGTGAGCCCCATTCTTGCTAGGAGGATCATCATCTCCTCGCAGTCTACGAAGTAGGCCCAGTAGAAGTATCTTGTTGCCCTGATGGCTTGGCACAGGGTCAGCTGGACAAGAAGATGCTCAACTCCATCCAGCTCCTTAATCACGGACTCCAGTCGGGAGTAAGAGCTCTCGTCTATCATATTCTTAGCATCTGTTTTCCACTTAATTATGTCATCATTGATTGTGGAGGATGCTCGGAGGGGGCGACAGCAGTCAAGGATTCTCGAGCACTTGAAGACAGAATTGGGTAAGCCAGTGGTCGGAATAATGACATGATCCTCTGTGCAAGTCGCAGCTGTGAATGGGTTGTCCCTCGAGTCCCATGGATGGCGGGACTGTTACTGGGACGGCTGGATTTACTGGTCTGGCCAGCTCCAGCTGTAGTGAAGGGACTCTCAAGAAGTCGGTCTAAGAAGGATTAGAGCTGCTGTTGGAGGATGATACGATTTGACAAGCTGGCTTGCGGGCAATTGGCTCTTGGATGACAACCCCCTTGGTTCCTTGGGGTTTACCATGAAAGATGATTTTTATAGTAGCCGATTTCTTGGTTGTTGGCTTCTTACCCTTCTTTGCAGCTAAAGCTGCTTCCTTAGCTGCCAATGTCACCAAGGACTTCTTCTTGGCAGGGGTAGATGCACCCCTACCACTCACTCTCCTTTCTCCCTGGAGCACTTCCTCCAGCTCCATAATTCGTAACTCCTTCTCATTGTTTTGACTCCTCTATTTATTAGATGAGGGATTTGAATAGTAGCCGTTGTGAGACAACGGACAAATCCTTCAAAAGGTCGTTGATGTACTTGCAACATGCTTTATTACCTCTTTATCTGCTGGATATTCAGCTGAAGTTATTATCCACTGAACAATAACCGGGGACTGACTACTTTTTTATGGTACAATTCGATAGGTCAGCTCTGTTGCACATCTTGTCACTTCTGACATTCCTCTTCTTAATCTTAGTTGCACTAGAGATAACTGGGCTTTAAAGTTGACTGAGAACTAACTTGAGTTCTATCAACCTTTTCTTCGAAGTGACAGTCAGCTGATCTGGGTGTCAGATTGGAGTCTTCTTGTCTCTCTCTTTTTCAGTTGGCCAGTTCATGAAGAACCGTTAGCTATGTTCATCACAATTGATTGATCAGTTGTGGACTTTATACTCACAACTGAATGAGTCAGCTGTGGTATCTCACAGCTGTGTCACTACAGTTATGGTCTCTCAGAACTTGATCTTCATAACATTCAGGTTTTAAACTCTTCCAGCTTCAATCTCTACGAACCTAAGCTATTACAAATTCAATCATATACATATTACAATCTAAGATTAGTTCTATACTAATCAGTTGCACTAATGGTATTTGACATTATTCAAAATACAAGAATATTCTTAATATAAAAAAAAATTACATAATATCCCCACTATATAATTGTCAAACCCTACTTTCTCTTTTACTCGAAGCCTTCTTCCTCAAAATCGCCAAGTTAATATCTCACCCTTTTCGTTTCTTAAAAATATCTCACTATTTATATGGTTGTAAAAGTTAAAAAGCAAAAGTAATGATATAAAGTAGGCAAAAATTCATGTTAGACCGCCTAAACGGTTTAGACGGATCTAAATAGTTCATTTCCACCAACCCAAATTCATACTCATTCTGGATCCTAAATTCAAACTCATATTTCTCCTGAATTTTAAACAAAAACTTGTCTAAATCATTTAAGTAGTCTAACCAAAGACCTCCTCTATAAAGTATCAGACATTTGAAAGAAATATTTTTGTATTACTTAAGGCAAAATGAGAGAAAGATGTAATAAGAAATATTACCAGCTTTTTTATGAAACATAGATCGACAAGTTTATTGGATGGGTTTGCCTAACAGAGGATTTGGAGTGCACTTTTATGTGCAAAATCTTTGGAGCAGTAGTTTTTCAAATTTTCATTGTTTTTTCAAAGTACAAAATGTACTCTTATCATATAAGAGATAATACTTTCTTAAATGATACAAAAACTACCTTCCTATTTATAAGAAACATTACGGTCTTTTTTATATTTGTTCTTTTTGTGTATAGTTATATAATTCTCTACATCTTTTAGTGCATTAAATAATAGTGAGTAATTTTTAGAAGAGTCATTCTTGCTATCCACAAAGTAAAAATAGTTACTTTTAGATTTACATTCACAAAATAGTTAAATTCGAGTAATCTTCCAGATTTACCCTAAAAGTCCGCAAAAATTATAAATTGTGGAATTCTATGCGATCCAAATTATTGAAAGTAATGCTTTGTGTACTTTTTCGGAAATTAATGGCTGAGTATCCGGAGTTTTCGGAGTATTCTTATATTTTATTTTTTTATTTTTATTTTAATTTGTGTTATATTATTTAATTAATTTAAATAGCAGAGTATCTGAAGTATTCATTCGGAGTTTCCAAAGTATTCTTGTATTCATTTTAATTTAATTTGTGTTGAATTATTTAATTAATTTATATAGCAGAGTATCCGGAGTATCCAATTGAAATTTTCGGAGTATTCTTGTATTTTATTTTATTTTTATTTTAACTTGTATTGAATTATTTAATTAATTTAAATAACGGAATATTTGTGATATAAAATATTTGTCACTTTCCAATCATTGACCTATATAAAAGTACAATAACAACTGAGTTGGTCTATTCAAAATCTGAAAAGTAAGGGTGAATGGCTGTATTGTGAATGATATTATAAAACTGACTACACTTTTTTTTTAAACTGAAGTACAATATAAACAAAACCCATCATAATGTCCCTTCATAACCTCGAACTCTTAATCTTTAAGATCATAAGAAAGGTGTTTATTACTACACTTCGAGGCGGTGAACACTATTTTGACACTTTAATATAGAAGAGTGACTATTATGGAATTGGGCCCAATTTTCAATGTATGTTAATGATACATTTGTTTCCCCCAGTCAATATTCGGTTTTCAATATATCATTTATGTGTAAGGAGTCTATCATTTTTTTTTCCTATATACTAGAATATATTATTTGTTATATTGATAAAATATCTAAATAAGGATTCAATAGAACTATTTAAACTATTCTTTTTCCCTAAAAATGTTGATATCTTATTAAGCACAAAAGCAAAAATATTAATAATACATTTTTTTTCTGAATAAACAATAAAACGGATGCAATATATTTGATGATAAAAAGAATAATTATGGCTTTTCTGAACTATCTTATTAAGGATTCAATAGAACTATTCAAATTTTCCTAGCTAAAGGCATATAAGGTCATCAAACACATGCAATTTCACCAAT
>AYJT01051232.1:0-15462 GCA_001278415.1 Ocimum tenuiflorum | reverse complement strand
TTTTTTTTTTTTTTTCTTTTAAGTTTGTTGGCGTGATTGTGGTCTATAACGTGTTTAACATTTTCTTTGTGAGAAGAAAAAATAATAGATTTTATTACACAGTATATCATTATGCGATCTCAACTAACTATACCGAAAATTTCTTACATTTAGCACTTCTATATGCTAATTCATGGACTACATTATTAGCTTAATATGTTTAATATTGGATTTATAGTCATTTCAACGGTTGACATATTGTTAGACAGACATATCCTGTAAATAATTAACAGTATTTTATTAGAAAAACATTACCATTTTACTTTTTTATTATGTGCAGAAAGGTGTGTTGAGAAATATGTTTTTACTAGCACATAGACCGTTACACGCATGATTTTTCCTGGTTTTTCTTACATATTTGAGAGCGGTTGTTTTCCATAATTTATGAATTATAAGATTTTTATATTTAAATAAAAACGAAAAAACGTTTTAAAAATACTCATGAATGGTGTTTCGTAGGAAAATGACTAGCAATTTCTGTTATATATGTGAGAAGTATAGCTTTGCCGGTGATTCAATTTAAATCAATATGGATCAAAAAATAAAAATTGTAAGAAAATGAAAATAAAATAATTCAAATTAATTTGAATAAACCGATCTAACCAAATCATATTGGTTACATTGGTTGGTTTGATATTCTATCAAAGTCAAAAGTTCATGTTATTCTTTCTTATCTATTCATATAATTTTATCCAAATAAAAATAATACTCGAAATAATAATTAGCATACAGATATCACGAAACAACAAAAATCTACATCAAAATTTAATCTCATGCATAAAATATAAAAATATGTTAATCACGAGTTTAATACACGCATAAATTTCTTAAATTAAGAAAAGTTACAAATTCTCGACGTGAAAAATATAATTATAAAATATAAATTATAAATAGATAAATAAATAAATGAAGTTGAGGCAGTGTGCTTTAAATCAAAAGATTTCATAAGTTGCCATTTAATTTTTGGATGTCTCTCTCATGCACGTTGTTAATGTTTTCTTCACCAACAAGTTTAATTCACACGACTCATAATGATAGTCGTGTGAAGTTTTTGCACGTTTACTTTATTCTCTTAATCTTCCTTCAAAACAAAAATTTGGCCAAATATATCAATACTGCTCAAATTATACACTAATTTTAAATGTAATTCAAACTAACAACTTTTACAAATAAAAAAACAAGCTATCTTTAAAATTATTTAAATCTAGGATATTTTTTTAATGCTTGAAAAATGACTATATTAGCTGACTTGTCCGAATCAAAGATCGTTGACACCGTTGATTTAGACGTCTATACTCAATAAGAGTTTCCAAAATTGGATGGAAGTAATGGATATTATAGAACAATCAATATTTGAAAACTACATAGCCATATATTTAAATGAGTTAGCATAATCAATTCATTAATTATTTATAATCCATTCAAGTTTATCAAATATCTTTAGAACTTGTGTTTGATAATACTAATTTACAATGTCTTGAGCACTCAAGCTTTCATGCATTTACTCTTTTATAATTAATAATTTTTTAAATCATTTTTTTATTAATTATTAACTTTTACGTATATACACTAAATAGTTATATAATATTTTTAGTCAAATGAAAATATAGAATATCATTAAATTTTTGAGACAAGCAGAGCCTTACTCGGAGCTTATCGAGCTCACAATCGAATAAAAGCTCAAATTTATCAAATTCGAATTTGTTACGTCTTTCTTTCTTCCTTTTCACTCTTTTCTTTCTTTCTTTTTTTTTGGCAAAAATTTTTGCTACACCGTCTAAATAATTATGCTCATGATCCAAAGCCAAATGAATATGTTAGGATTAAATAAAATGAATAGATTGACTTATCTAAATCATTTAAGCAGTCTAATATAATATATATTTTTTAAAGTAGGAGTCATTTGAAGAAGTGAAAATTGAATCCCAATATTCTCTAATGAAAAGTCTTTACACATGGATATACATCATTATGATATCTCCAAAGAACTATCACATCTTTCTTATAGTTAGGTATGGAGGGAGTAAAAAATCGAATGCTAAATCTCTCTTATTAAAAGCCTTTGATGGGGAATTTTTAAATATCAAATTTGACGGTATCAAACTCACTCAGACATGAGACGAGTCCCGCGTGAAGTCTTACCTAACTCACAAATAAGTTGTAAGAGGTGGGTCCAACATTAGATTCATTACATGAAAACACCCCATTTAGTGTGTGATATAAAATTTGCCCTTTTTCTTTTATTTCTTTTTTATTTTTTCTTTTTTGAGAAGAGACGACGGGTTGTTGCCAAAGGTATTATCGTGTCCTGTTTTTATTATTACACTCTTATCCGTACGAATATGAAGAGCAGTTATAAAAGGAGTATGATGCAAAAACATTTAATTTGCTCTAAAAAGCCAACAAAAATATCAAATCCCAAAAATTTTCACCAGACCACCAAAATTCCGAAAAGCCGCGGTCTTGAAACAGACTCTTTTGACAACTTCCCCCTTCACGCGGCGGCAGCCACCGTTAACCGCCCCCAATGTCGGCCATTTCGCCGCCCCAGCACCTCCCTTCCTCCTCCGCCAAAACCCTAAACCCCAATTGCACGCGGCCCGGGAACAGAATCCATTGCGAGCTCAAGAAAACTCCTGCTGCTCCTCAGAAATGGACAATTGATTGCGTCTCGTCGACCGACCCAATTCACATAATCCTCAAGCCCCCGAATTCGGTCCCGTTGGCTGCGCCTATGGATTCCTCGCTCAAGAATTCTAAGAGGGTTTGTTTGTTTTACTGCTCTGAGATGAAGGATCTAGCTGAGAGAATTGCTGCTGAGTCTGACGCCATTGAGCTTCGCAGCATTAGCTGGAGGTGAATTTTCCCTTCTTTGAGGGGAAATTTGATATATTTTTTTTCCTTTTTTAAGTTTAGCTGATGAATTGTTTTCAGGATTTGTTGTGATGCATGGTCGGTTTAGTGTTTTTCTTGACTGTGGAAATGGTTTCTTTCTGTCGTGATCCTGATTGAATTGAATTTAGGTAGTGTTTTGAATGAGCGAATTGAGATTATGCAGTGATGCATTTATAATCTGCTTTGGGAAATGGACGTTTCAAATTTGGTTGAAATCATTTATTTATTTATTTTGGTATCAATGATATGTGTTGGTTTTAACTTTTTTTTAACAGAAATGATTTCTTTTACAATTTGGAGAAGGTCTTTTTCTTTTCTTTTTTTTGGTTTACTAAAGAAGAGTACACTTGTTTATTTATATTTATTTATGATAGTTTTTGCACGTGTTGCTTGTTTAAGGTGAGAATAGGAAAAGTGGAGACATTCTCCTTTTGTATAGTCTTAATCTAGTTCACTCTATTGGTTTAGAAATGGAGAGTGATGACTTTCTTAACTGGTTAGAATTATGGAAAGAACGGGTCCCTCGGAGTAAGTCCATTTTAGGTGCTTCTTTAGTTGAGAAAATTTGATACTATGAGGTAATGCATTTGTACTTTTCGTGGGATATGGACATATCAAATTCGGTTTAAATCATCGAAGCATATTTTTTATCAAGTTATGTTCTGGATTCATGTATTGTTTAAAATGATTCTTGGAGATCTGTGTTAAGTTTGAGCACACATTTATTTTTTTACAATGATACTATCTTTTGCATGTGATACTTGAAAAGTGGAGACAATTTCATTTTCTGTAGTCTTGTTTACTCTTTCGACTTGGAAATTAGATGGGGTGTGATAACTCTAGACGATGATGTATATAATCTTCTTGTAGGAGCAAGACTTATTTACTGAATTTGCATTAATATAACCTAGAATCAAATGCAATAAAACAAGGCAGGCTCATGTATGTGTTCTCAATGAAGCCATAAAACGATACTAAATACGATTGTCTTATCAGATAGTTTACATCAACCAGGACATTTGAAGATGGGTTTCCAAATTTGTTTATATCCAATGCTCAAGGTGTTCGTGGACAGCATGTAGCATTCCTTGCTTCGTTCAGCTCTCCTGGAGTTATTTTCGAGCAACTGTCGATCATCTATGCTCTGCCGAAACTATTTGTCTTGTCCTTCACGCTCGTCCTGCCATTTTTCCCGACAGGCACATCTGAGAGAATGGAGGATGAAGGAGATATTGCAACGGCATTTACGCTTGCCAGGATTTTGTCTAACATTCCAATATCGAGGGGTGGACCTACTAGCTTAGTAATTTTCGATATCCATGCCTTACAGGTGGGCATATACATTCTTAATGGTGACTCGTTTTTTATTTTCATTTTCCGTATTCAAGCCTTTTCTTTATATTATATTTGAGCACGGTGTGATAGTTGCGTTTGCTCTTCATCTTGCAGGAGAGATTTTATTTTGGTGATAATATTTTGCCTTGCTTTGAAAGTGGTGTACCAATGCTCTTGAATAGGCTACAGCAGCTTCCAGACTCTGACAACGTAATGCTTCATCTAGTTTTATGAGATCGAGTCGTAGTTCTTTTCCATTTTTCATGTTGCTTTTGAAGAAATATTTTTGAGGTTTTTCTTGCTTGCAGAAGCCATTTTATAGTGTATTATGCAGCGCTCAATTAGTATATATTCGTGTAGGGGCTTGAAAAAGGACTGGTCTATAGTGAAATGCTCAAAATATATGTGTATTTACTCATGCTTGAAACTGGCATTATTGTGGGAATTGTTCTTCTTTTGCTTTTGGTTGTTGAATTGCGTATCATCATTTTGTAAGATCGATGCACTCCACTTCTTTTTCTGCTTATGTGGCAAGTGAAAACTGATCTTTCCTGATGTATAATTTGTTTCCCTTCTAATAATAGTCTATTCTGCTTCCGTTTTTCCAGATAACAATAGCCTTTCCCGATGATGGTGCGTGGAAGCGGTTTCACAAGCAGCTTCAACACTTCCCCATGGTAATCTTATTTCAAAGTAATCGATTTGACCGTAAACTTTTCAAATTCACCCAGAACTCGTTTCAATTTTGTTTATTTCATCAATCCCAAGTGAACTATGCTTATGTTCCCTATTTTATCCAACATTAACTAAAACTGTAACTAATCTGTTGCTCTTTGCAAGCCAAAGTTGAAATGTCTCACGCGGATTCCTCCAAGAATTATTTGCTTTACCTAGTATGACCTGCATATGATGAACTAATTAACAAACTTCCGTACTTTGATGGGCAGGTTGTTTGTGCTAAAGTTAGAGAAGGCGAACAACGAATTGTGAGAATTAAGGAGGGCGATCCAAAGGGGCGCCACGTTGTGATAGTGGACGACCTTGTCCAATCGGGCGGCACGCTCATTGAGTGTCAGGTAAAAAGCACAAGTTACTATTAGCATTATCTATTGGGATATTCCATTGTTCAATGAGCTTATTACAGTTATGAATGAAAAATAGGCCAAACCCTCGATTGCATGATAATTTTTTCAAGAATTTTCAATGACATGACAAACTATCCAAATTTTAAGTTACATGACAAACTATGTGGACATAAAGTTGACTAAAAGTTAAAATAGAATAATCCAACATTGCAAAGCCAACTTTCCATTGCCGGAGAAAACAATCTATCATATAATTGAAAATTTGGATAGTTTGTTATGTAACTGACAATTTTCGGATAGTTTATCATGCGATCTGAGTGTTTGGTTGAAAAATATGCAGAAATCTATGTTATAATCTTAATTTTGCATCTTTTTACACATTAAAAACTCTCGATGGGCTCTACAGAAAGTGTTGGCTAAACACGGAGCTGCAAAAATAAGTGCCTATGTGACACATGGAATCTTCCCCAATAAGTCATGGGAGCGGTTTAGCCACGACAAAGGAGGTAACCACATTCCATGTATCTCTTATTTACTGTATATTACTCATATATTTACGTCGTCCTATCATCAGCTATGGATGGTATCAGCAGTTAGTGCTTTTCTAACCAAGATATGTTTTCGGCTCATATCTTGAACTCTTTCGTAAAAAGCCTTAGCAACGGCTAAATAGTCCTCACCTTAATTTCAAGAAAGTAAGGTTTTCTTGGAGATTATCTTCTTGCAAATTCTTTATGTGTTTCCAGAGATGTCAAAATTGAAGTATAGTTCTCTTTGTTGTTGTTGGACGGCTGCATATACTCATTTCAATAGGGCTATAAATGAGCTAAGCTACCTAAATTTTGACTTGATAAGTTTGCTCGAACTCATTAAGTGAAGCTTGTTAGCTTACACGATTAAACTTAAGCTTGATGTTATTCGACTCTTGAGCTTGTGAACAAGCTTGTTAACTAAAATCAGCATGAAATATAAAATTATTAACTGTCTAAAATGTACATTTATACACTTCTAGTGATAACTAGTGAATGTTACGTGTATTCACATGTATAAAGTGATTTTGAGTATTTCAGCTAAATTGTTTTTATAATATATAGTAGTTTACAATTAATGAAGTTTCTCATGCAAGAATAATGGATAATATCAAAATAAATGAATTATAATAGGCTTAGATAATTATAAACTATATATTGGATAATATAAGAATAAAAAATATTTAAATTACATTATTGTCCTCAATTAAATGTTTGCGAGGGTTAAAATAGACAATATATTCCGTAAGATATTCACACTTTTTGGTAAAGATTGTAATGTAGTTTGATTAAGTTTGTTAGTTATAAAAAAGAATGAATTTGAATAAATATGTTATTTCTCGTGCTTGAAATAATTTATTCTTTTAAGAAAATAATAATTATTTAAATTTAAAATAAAATTTAGAAGTCCATAGAGACTCAACAGAGGATCGATTAAGTTGGTGAAACTAAAAATATTTGATTATAAAGCTTCAAACTTGAGCAAGGCAGTAAGTCTGTTTGATTATACCCCTGCCCATCGGGACTGATAGAAGGAAAATTTGGGGGTAATTTGATTATCAAACTGCATGCAATGCATAAAATCCATTCAATATGTTTTGGTATGATTTCATTCCTTCATCCAAAACCCACCAACCAAACTCACTCCTTAATTAATCACGAAGCTTTCGTCTGTTTGATTTGTTAGGCAACCCCGAGAACGGGATGACGTACTTTTGGATCACGGATTCGTGCCCGGAGACGGTGAAGCAGGTACGAAACAAGTCCCCGTTCGAGATCATAAGCCTCGCTGCGGCCATAGCATCCGCCCTCCAGATTTAGCAGTGGTAACTGAATTCTCTGTTTCCCATCGTCGTTGTATCTATGTAATCTTTCATAAGGGCAACAGGCTTATAGAGATACCGACTACAGTATAAGTTTATGCTTATACCGATACTGACTGAATAACCTCTTTACAGTGTATGCTGAATGCATTCAACCTGTTTGATGAAATGTGTCAATGATCCTCCATTGAAGTGTATGCTGCTGCTCAATATATAATAATGTAGGGAACTTTATACAAAACCCAGTGTTTCTATGAATTCCGAAACGATCCAACTCAATCAAAAATGAAAATAACTTGATACAAAGTTGGGTGTAACATACGGAAAATGAGAATAACTTTTGCGAAGTCGAGTCGAGAATAGCTTTATCGTGAATAATCAATCTTGCAGTAGTTGAATGAGCTTGGCCTTGCAAACTTTGAAAAATATTTAGAGTTTCAATGCTCCATGGAGTTGAGCTTTGATTTACTACAAACCCCAATTCCCACCCGGTAATATGCAATTACTGGAGGGCGATCGCACTTTTGAGGATGTACCGTGCAAACTCCATCTCGTTCTTCGTGCCAGAGAATCCAAGAATCAATACAAGCTCACTCACACACACAATTGAATGTACCTGACAGAAATCACCTTTAGTTTCAAGAGTCAGGAATTTGATGTCGGGCATGTGCCTAGGAAGTTGAAAGAAAACATACGGCATATTTACTATAGGAGAAGAATCTTCATGTTGAAAGCGAATAAACATAGTTTGCAGGTGAGGGAAATGATCAAATACGAGATAGTGCATGCTTCCACCACACTTGCTTTTTAATTCGAACCGACACATATTACCTGATAGAATTTGTGCCCGAATGCTACTAAGGCATAGATGTTAGCTAACACATGTAACTACACACAACGGATTTTAATGAACACACGAGAATACATTTTTCTCAAGTATAAAAATACTTGAGAGTGCCTCAGGGCAAAACAATTTTACTATGTAAAATTGATTCTTACACAACTCAACCTGAACACTAAATATAATATATTACTCAAGTTACATACACTTGAACAATCTATTCTCTACATAGACTACATATGAAAACAAACTATCACACAGTAGCTACAAAGAGTAGAAAGACTAGACAAGTATGGAATTCGTGTAAGCTCAAAATGCACTCTAATTTCTCTACTTCAAACGGCTAAGACAAGCTCTATTATACTTGTTGAGAAGTAATGTTACAACGACTACCATGGCTTCCAATGTGCATAAACCACCTTGTCCTTGTTCTTTTAACTGCCCAATTCTATCTCATATGCACCGCGACAATATTGGAATCTGAGTGTTTTCAATTGACCGCCGCAAATGCATAATTTAAGAGGACAAAGGCAGTAGATAAAAGACAAATCGACAAGGTTCAAACAGTTGGATAAAATGGATTCCACAAAATCATCAACTGCTTAAGTCTTTTGAAATACAAGAGTTTGAAGGGAGTAATATTTGCTTCTCAAGTTTGGCTGAAGAATGCAATAACCCAACGTGTGGAACTTCAGCGAGGGTAGCTGAGGAAGAAAATGAGAGGGAAAGCAAGCATAAGTATCATTATACCCCTTCATCCCACAACAAAAAAAGAAAAAGATTCTCCTTGCTCGAATTGGCTATCATTCAATTTGATGAACATGTCAAGATGATGGAATGCATGTGTGAATCAGAACAACTCCTCAGCAGTTTTTCCAATCTATCGATCATGAAATTGTAATGACGCGACCGCCGCCGCAGAAGACTTCAAAACTAGATCCGAATTTGTAATTATTCCTCCATTTGTCTGATAAATGTTGGTGCTCACAACAATTCTTGTCGGCAGATGGGAAATTATTAAAACCAGAATATCATCCTGCCGTTGTAGTCATGTAAGGTGATAAAAAGAGTCATATTCATGTTACGTGATAAATAAATTGATTTTCAAACGACGCAGAATTATTTAAATATTTCGTCTTTCAAATATGATAAAATACATTCTGAGTTAATTTTGGTAACATTTCTTCTCAAGTGTTTTTCTTTTCCTTCCTCTAATAATGATCAGTTACTCAATCTAAATTAAAGATAAATTTACGACCTTTCAAACGAAATTCATATTGTATATTTTTATTGAAAAAATCGTACAAAAAATACAAATTGAAAAAAATAGTGTTGTTTGAAAAAAATGCATTTTCAATATTTTACACGTCTAATGTGTGTAAAATGCATTCTATCTACTGCATCTCCACGCTCACTAACATCCATTAATTTAATAATTGGAATGTGTAGATTCGAACCTATGGTACTAAATACCGTAACACTCCCTATAATCTACGTGAGCCATATCAAATCAAGAATTTGGCTAAAAATAAGTATGAAAATAAAGGTATATAAATGTACCTCATTGATCGCATCTAATTGGGAAAACGATATACAATGGGACCGTCGTACGTGCACTGGTAAATTATCTATTGTCACCGTTGTCATTGATTCGAAAGAAGACATCATGAATTAATCTTGATCTATTACAGCTTGCCCTGCAGGTACATAAAAAGGGATCTCACTACTATTGCTAATAATAATAAGATAATATCAAAATCAAATCTCAACATGCATATAACATATACATATATGTACAAGATGGGTGTTGATATGATGTTAAAAGACAATTAGCGTGTTAAATGAAAATTGAATCGCATCCCTTTATTAATCAATATCTGCGTCCAAACTTTAAAAATTTCTGTTTTATATTATAGGCCTATTATTCTGCATTGAAGGGTAAGATGATATTTTACACTTATACATATCTAATAGCATCTTTAGTTCGACTGCATTATGCCCATAATATTTCGCATTGTACTCAAAATCTCATGCATTACACTAAATATGTTGTGCATTATACTCATTATCTCATATTTAGTGCTTACCTTATGTACCGATAAGTTTTTATTTCACATGTATTCTATTAAAAACACGACATTATTTATTATATTTAGTTTCAATACACACTCTTTAATTCAAATTTTAAAATAGTCTAGAATGCATACGTTTATGATTATAATGCAGAATATGTTTAATTATAATGCGAAATGATAAGAGTATAATGATATATTTGTGATTCTAATGCAAAATATGTTTATGCATATAATACATAATGAATTTGAATATAATGGATGTATTTTTGCATATAATGAGAAATTTATTTGACGATAACATATGTTTATAATTACAATGAACAATGCGTTTGAATATAATGTATTTACTTGTGTATATATAATGAAGAATTTGTGGTGTATGATGCAATATTTGCGAGTTATAATGTATAATCTATCAGTGTATAATGCAAGTATCTGTCTAATAATAGAATGCGTTAAAACAAAGTAAAAAACTGCATTATAATACATAGATTGCGCATTATATCTATTTTATTATTTTTGTTCGATTTTTATCGAGCAAGCATATCAAATATGGATTTCGTTTAAAAGCTTATGAAATTATCTTTAATTTGATACATAATATGCAAAAAAATAATTTAAATTGAGTGAGTTATGATCGTAAAAGTTTTAAAAAAATTTAGAGGAGAGAAGAGAGAAAAAATGAATCTAATACATATTTCCACAATTATCCCTAACAATTCGATAATGCATAACTTTAGCTCTATAATGCAGGACGGAAAATATTTAGCTTTGACCATTTGATCCACGAAACAGAAGGGTGAGATTCTTTCTCATTTAACATGCTAAGAGGATTTTCTCATTTGATCACTCCCCTGTACAAGATAAAGATACACATACGCTTCCAGATTTTTATTCCTTTGGTAAGGAGAATAGTGGCCAACAGAGGAGAAAAAGAAAACAAAAGAATACATTGTAATCAATCTATTGAAAACAATTTTAAATGAAAAAAGGGGATGCATAATGATATTGTTACATCAAATGTCCAATTATACAATCTGATACATCTCCTGAGAAATAAAATAAACGACAAGTGTCGCTCATGCAAATTTGTCCAGCTGTATTGCTAGAGTCAGCTAAGTATAATAAATAAAATAGGGGTTGCATATTTTCATATATGCTTCGCTATTAAATTAAGAGCTGCATTGTTACTTTTATAATCAATCATTTTGTTGTAAATTACATGCTTTTGTTGTATGAATGTTTATTAAATGTTAATGTTCTAATAAATAAAATATTAATTGCTTGTATTTTTGTTGGTTTCCACTTCATTGCAACACCCATGATCCGTCCCGGTAGACCGGTTCCTCTCTCAGAAGGTCGGACGCAACAGAGTGGTATCAGGGTAAGTTATTTGCCTGAATATACGATATAAGAGGAATTGTAGCGTGAACACTAGACTCTTGGTTCAAGGTCCATGGATATATAAATGTTAATACCCAATTCTAAAGATTAAGCTTAGCACCCATCCCGTCTCGCTCGACCAAGTAAGTAAAGTGATTTACAATGTTGTTTTGAAACATGAAAAGCATTGAGTTTCTTATGTGTTGCTACTGTTATGGAAATGTGGATTTATCAAATTTTGAGAAATGAAATTCTATAAATTGTTTAAGTGTTGTCATTTCGTTGATTCATGAATTTTTATGAAGTGATTTGGATTATATGATTGTTTCATTATTATGGTTTTAATTGAAAGAATGATATTTAAAATTGTGGATCTTATATGATTGATATTTGAACTTAGATAATATGACAAAGTGCATATTTTGGTTTGAGAATCTAGTATGAACTACTTTAAGGCTAAGAGTTAATAGAAATTTGTACTATTGAGCAAATAAAGGATCAATTAGTAGCTGCTAAAGGTTACGCTAAGTAAGGAATTTGAAACTAACGAAATGTCAAAATAGTATAAGACTAACTATATGAGACGAGCATGCCCCTTAATGTTAGATGAAATATGAAATATTAAGTTATCGAGGTAATGCCCATTTGAATATATGATATAAAGTCCCCAAGTTCATTCGATATTCCAAAGTTACTTTAACACTCTTGTTCTATTTATATTGTACACTTCAAAAGGTTATTCCATTGATTCTCTCTTGGTTCACCTCATTATACTCATGTAATTATTTGAATCTAATATGTGAGCTGTAATTTTGAAATATATCATGATTTCTTGAGTACTCCAATTCTTGAAATCTAAGATATCATTGATATATTTTAATTGATTCCATACTTGAGATCTACATTATTCTATTTAAAGTTTAGATAACCCATTGAAACTCATATGTTCACTTCAAGAATTGTTGAACTCAAAAAGTTCCATGTTTCTAATATTCTTTCGTCTTGAGAAGGTTTTGAATTGTTGAATATGATACTTTCGAACTATTATTATTTTTATTAACTTCTTGAATTGTTTATTTGTAGTCTGTGCTGTTATAACAGATGGAAACCTTCCATTTCCCATTTTCTGTTGAGGTTTATAGAGTTTACGTGCCTGACCCAACCGACAATCTGGGTCAGTTCCTTATGACTTATTTTAGGTTGTGGAGGTTGCAAATGTCTATGAAGTAACACAATTCGGGGGGATGATGCGGCTACTTGATCTACTCCCACCTGACTGGATGAGGTGGCTCAAACTGAGGCGTATATGTTTCTGGGTTGGGGTGGTTGGTTGCAAAGGTTTCGATTGCGGAGGAATTTGGGAACTTCAATTTATGATTTTAATTTGGGAATTTGGCTTCCACAAAAATGTTGTCATTTTTATTCTAATTACAAAGACATCGTTTCATTTCATTTATAAAAGATAAAATCTTACACAAGAACAAGCCGAATGTGTGCATACGTGGAACTAACCACTGCATAGGGGTATTTTTTTGAATATGGTCACTGATTTGGAATAGAAATCTACGAGGGAACGAAAGTATGAAAAATATTTCCCTAAACGTAAAATTCTCAGTTGTCCGAAACTGTAGGATAAATTTTGGGCAATTAGGGTAATTCATCATGAAGTTTAGACGATTAGAGTATTCAATCCCGCTCTTCAGAATCTAACGTGATTTATTCCAATGTTTATTCTGTTATGGTATATTATTCTTCGTCCATGATGGTGTCAATACGTTGCCACGTCACACGTTATCTTACATGTCGGTGCTAACGTGGTTGTCAACGTGTATTAAATATTTTGGGGAATTATAGTAATTTATCCCAAACTTTGTCCACTCTTCCTCTATGGGCGCCGGAAACAAGGTCACCCTCGCCAATGGGTAGGATCCCCTTCTCCAAACCTACCTTCGCCAACCATTCTCACACACACACTGAAAGACTGTACGACTGCACTGCTATTGGTGGTGGTTTCTCTATCTATATTGGTGTCTTCTCCATTTATAACGGTGTAGCCATCTAATTTTTCGGTGCGTGTGTGGAAATAATCAGCGAAGGTGTGTTCGGAGGAAGAGGATGTCGTCCACGGTGAGGAGTAACCTTTACGCCGGTGTTCATGGAGGAAGAGGGGACAAAATTAGAGTTTTTGGATTTTTTTAGATAGGGTATAAAATCCCCTAATCAAGTAAACTTTGGGATAAATTACCCCAATAACCCAAACCATTTAATACATATTGGCAGCCACATTGGTGCCAATGTGTAAGATAAAGTGTGACGTGTCAACGTTTTCATACTGTCATGGACGGAGGATAAAATATCATAATAGAATAAATACCAATCACCTATACTTCGGGATAAATTATCCTAATTGCCTTAAATTTTTCTATTTCTCCCAAATAAATTATTAATAAATCTTACACATGGCAAGCCATGTGTGCACTTATGTGGATTTAACTGCTCAGTAGGCGCTTATTTAGCGAAATCCACGTTTGTTTTGGGATGGGAATCCATGAATGAAGGAAAGTTTGAGTTGCTGAAAATGAATTATTTAGATCCATCTATATTGTTTAGGCGGTCTAACACAAATTTATTAGATAATCAATCTTTAATCCTATCATTATTTGATAACGTGATTAGTCTGTTGCTCTTTTGAGATTTTACAAGTTCATATCTATCAACATATTTCTCACCTAAATTGAAATTTAGAGACCATTATTCTCATTTCTATATCAGGAATTATATCCTTCCTATTCGTGCTTAATTTACTCTTCACTGTTGGCTAAAAAATTAGTAAGCATTTTACTCTCAATTTCCAACTAAATAATTAAAAGACATGTCAACAAATTATTCTTTTAGAATTACGCTTTCTTCAGGAGCAAAGACGATTGTCCCGAGCGGTTATCGTGCCATGATCGGCCAGGTAGCAGGAGGTGGTAGAACCGAAAAGCCAATATGTTGAAGGCTAGGAACGCATATCATAAGTTCTGATTGAAAAGGAACTTATTGTTGAGAAAAATCAGCACTCATATAATATGTCGATAAATTCAAATCGTAAATGTACCAAAAAAGTAAAAAAACAAAACTCAATTGTAAAAATTGTTACATTTCAATTCAACTATTTTTATAACAAAACTTTTAATATCACAAAGTTCGATATATTTGCAAATCCTAATGGAGTGGCCGATTCATAAGATCGCGTGTGGTGTCCGTGCAACGTACGGGTGGAATACTATTTTAAATTAATATATAATCCAAAAAAATAAAGAAGACGGACGTCCCTTACCGACTGATCCATGTTGAAAATTATTTAAAAAGGTAAATTATTCGATAAACCTTTAAATTATTTAAATTTAAAAAATAATTCAAGAAAATAAAAAAATCCGGACGTCCTTACTGCTGGAACCAAGCATTCTTAGGCCATCCTATTAGGAATTTAGATATTTTGATGATGTCAGAAACCATGTCAGTAGCTTAGAACTATGCCTAGAATGTAATATTGTATAGGTCTAATCTGTAATAGCGTAGGTTTGCGGAGAACTAAAGCTGGAAAGATCAAAACTTAGAATATTTCTGAAAGATTAGTTCTTCTACGATGGCTAATTCAGTTATGCCATCCCAGTTGTGTGTCGCACAAAAGCCGAAGACAGTCAGCTATAAAGCAAATCCAGCTGCAGTTCCTGTAGAACTGGCAGCTGACTTAAGATCAGTCTGACTCCAGAGCTGACCTCAAAAAAGGAGATCCGACATCCGATGAATCTCTCCCATTCAAATCAGAAATCAAGATCAGTTGTCTTTTGGACAATTGAGACAAAAGAAGGATAATCAGAGCTGACTTTTGAAATGTTCCGGAGAAAGTACTCTGACAGTAGGTATTATTCAGCGGTCCATAACCGAAAGTGTATGGACTGGTGGATAAAG